>JAPQRQ010037005.1:0-10058 GCA_037367365.1 Apogon talboti | reverse complement strand
GACGGCTGTCCCAACTACAACAACGACTGCTGTCCCAACTACAACAACTACGGCCGTCCCAACTACAACAACTACGGCCGTCCCAACTACAACAACAACGGCCGTCCCAACTACTACAACAACGACGGCTGCTCCAACTACAACAATGACGGCTGTCCCAACTACAACAACGACTGCTGTCCCAACTACAACAACTACGGCCGTCCCAACTACAACAACTACGGCCGTCCCAACTACAACAACAACGGCCGTCCCAACTACTACAACAACGACGGCTGCTCCAACTACAACAATGACGGCTGTCCCAACTACAACAACGACTGCTGTCCCAACTACAACAACTACGGCCGTCCCAACTACAACAACTACGGCCGTCCCAACTTCAACAACGACGGTCGTCCCAACTACAACAACTACAGCTGTCCCAACTACAACAACAACGGTCGTCCCAACAACAACTACGGCCGTCCCAACATCAACAACTTCGGCCGTTCCAAGTACAACAACGACTGCTGTCCCAACTACAACAACGACGACCGTCCCAACTACAACAACTACGGCTGTCCCAACTACAACAACTACAGCTATCCCAACTACAACAACTACGGCTGTCCCAACTACAACAACTACGGCCGTCCCAACTACAACAACTACAGCCCTCCCAACTACAACAACTACAGCCCTCCCAACTACAACAACTACGGCCGTCCCAACTACGACGGCTGTCCCAACTACAACAACTACAGCCGTCCCAACTACAACAACGACGACCGTCCCAACCACAACAACTACAGCCGTTCCAACTACAACAACGACTGCTGTCCCAACTACAACAACGACGGCCGTCCAAACCACAACAACTACAGCTGTTCCAACTACAACAACGACTGCTGTCCCAACTACAACAACGACAGTCGTCCCAACTACAACAACAACGGCCGTCCCAACCACAACAACTACAGCCGTTCCAACTACAACAACGACTGCTGTCCCAACTACAACGACGACGGCCGTCCAAACCACAACAACTACAGCTGTTCCAACTACAACAACGACTGCTGTCCCAACTACAACAACGGCCGTCCCAACTACAACAACTACGGCCGTCCCTACTACGAGTGGTTTCCCAACTACAACTACGACGGCCGTCCAAACCACAACAACTACAGCTGTTCCAACTACAACAACGACTGCTGTCCCAACTACAACAACAACGGCCGTCCCAACTACAACAACTACGGCCGTCCCAACTACGACGGCTGTCCCAACTACAACAACTACAGCCGTTCCAACTACAACAACGACTGCCGTCCCAACTACAACAACGACTGTTGTCCCAACTACAACAACGACGGCCGTCCAAACCACAACAACTACAGCCGTTCCAACTACAACAACGACTGCTCTCCCAACTACAACAACTACGGCCGTCCCAACTACAACAACTACAGCCGTCCCAACTACAACGACGGCCGTCCCAACTACAACAAGTACGGCTGTCCCAACTACAACAACTACGGCCGTCCCAACTACACCAACTACGGCTGCTCCTCCAGCCCCAGAACCTGTTTACAATGTTGTAGCACAATTGGATCAAGTAACATTTACACCAGCATTTAATGATCGCAGTTCCCCAGAGTTCAAACAACTTCAAATAACAGTTGTATTCCTGGTTGGTCATTTCTCCCTTCGTTTGTATTTTATTTTTACTGTGATTAAAATAACTTTTAAAAGATTTTTTTCTCTTCTCTTACATAGTTTACTGTCATCTACACCCGTCAATATGGACCTTTGTTTGAGAGTTGCTTCGTCATACGTTTCAGGTACTTACAGCTGTCAGTTGTAACTGTTTTGCAAGCATTTATTTTTGTCTTTAAGTTAGTTTTTCATCGTCTTATTCAGATATTACTGTGTGACTCCTTCTGACATTTAATAATAATGTAATGTGTCTTTTTTCAAATATAGCTCCGTTGCACTGAGGCTTCGTACAAATGTCACTGAAGCAGAGATGGGGGTCAGGTTCAACAGCAGTACTCCAACAGACCAACTCCCCTCAAACAAGGACATTGGAAACACTTTAGCTGCGGCTGTTACAAATCCCAACAACACCTTTAACGTTTCAGTAAACGCTGACTCAGTTTCAGTACTTCGTAAGTAAAGTTTTTATCAGTCCTACTAAATAACATCAAAATTTACTGTGTTCGTAACTTTTGTAAATAAATGTCATTGTTACACATATAAAAGGTAATGATTCATGATATCAGATACCATCCACTGCAGAGGGTTATTATGTTGCATTTATATCCATTCTCTCATATCTTTTAGGGTTCACATAATTCAAAAACAGTACAAACAACAGACCATGATACAATTCTAGCTCATTACTGCTACTTTAAATAGTTTTATTTTGTTCCTCTTCTAAGTTTGGAAAATATAAGAAAAAAAGCAAGAGAAAATCACATTTTAGTGGTAACTAAGTTGTTTTTTTTAATGTGTTTGCAGAAGGCCCTGTGCCAACACCTACAGCTGCTGCAAATATGACTGCTGCACCTACAACTGCTGCAAATATGACTGCTGCACCTACATCTGCTGCAAATATGACTGCTGCACCTACATCTGCTGCAAATATGACTGCTGCACCAACAGCTGCTGCACCTACAACTGCCGCACCTACAACTGCTGCACCTACAACTGCTGCACCAACAACTGCTGCACCTACAACAACTGTAAATCTGACTTTCACATCTGTTCGAAGCACATTTACAAATGACTTGAGTAATGCTTCATCTGAAGCTTTCAAAACTCGAGCTTCAACAATAAAAACACAGGTAAGGTTCATTTCTTGTACAAACACCTCTACTGTATACTTGTGATACTAATAAGAATTATGTCTTTGATGTATGTCTGAAATATTGTATTTTGATTATTTCAGTGGTGTGTGTGTGTGTGTAGCAGTTTTATATAACTGACATCATGACTTTAGAAACTTAAAACTAGTAAATAATAAATCGTGAGAATTCATTGGTTGTGTATCTGTGGCTGTGGCCTCAAAAAAAAATGCTTATTATTATCACCATTTTTTTTCACTTAATTGAAATTTTTCTATTGTATGTTCAGTTATAAACACAAATATTCAACTCCATCACCTCAAAAGATATTATAGTGTTGTGGATGTAGAAATTAATAATAATAAATGATTGACGATTTCAGAGGGTTTTTTCATTAGTAACTTTTGTTTTATTTCTTTTCTTTTTTTTTTTTTACTTTATTCAGCTTTCCCATAATGCAACTCGTCTTGAATAGATCCCTGCATCCTTGGGTGGGGTTTATAGAAGATGTTTATATTTCTGAATTTGTTATTGATATTTCATGTCCTTTTTTTATTCATTTATTTTTTCAGCTTGAACCGCCTTACCAAAAGACATTCCCTTCCTCATTCAACTCCCTAGATATTAAAGCGTTCAGGTAACTTTTTTTTTTCCAACTTTGATGAATGTTAAATAAATGTTTCTGATTTTAACATGTCAGGTGATATTTTCTCCAATTTCTTTTACAGACAAGGGTCAGTCATCAATGAGATTCAAGTCAAATTTACAGGTACAGCTCCTAACAAAACCCAGATTGCAGGAGTTTTGATTGAAGTGGCTAAAAACGTCACAGGCTTCGACATTGACACAACCTCCATTTTGGTGGATGGCGTCGGTAAGTACACTCATGAAGTAAATTAAGATTTCTAAAGTGTCCTAAATTTGCACAAACTAATATCATATTATCTTAATTTACAGTTTCAAGCGGAGTAAGCCAAAAGATCAGCCTTGTCACCGCATCTTTCCTGGTGGGGTTGTCATGGATACTGTCAAGCCAATAGGATCATTGCTGATTGCAATCAAAACATGACTGCCTTCTCTGGTATGATAAAGGACTGTGCTGTCAGTAAAGCTCACAGATTAGTGATTACCCTAAGTGTGAAACAGTTTGGGAGTTTTATGTTGTGAACAGACTGTTAAAATTTGCACTCGAGAGGCGGATCATGGATTATATCTGTAGAACAGAACAATAAATCGTTAAGTCTCCTATGACAAATCACAAAACTTTATCCACAAATGTATATGATAAAATCACCACATACATGGTTGGATTTATTATGAAACATGCTTAATGCAAAAAAAGGGCAAAACTAGACTTATTGTGTAACGTTATGACCTATGTTGCATCCAAATGCTTAATTTATACACTGCATAAACTCTGTGTAATCATTTTACATTCAGTGTTGATAATTTTAGTCTTCCTGGAGATATTTTTTCATGATATGATAAGCAAATGAACACATGTTATATGTCAGATCTAAAATGTTAAAATTAAATGTTTAAAAATCTGTCTGGTTGGGTTTTTTTTCTTTTTTTCTTTAACACAACATATGATAGCATGACAGCCGGTAACTGCATAGTCAAACTTTAAAGTTAAGATATCAGCTCATAATGGGTAAGATATACATTCTTATATATACAAAATGAAAACTGGCAAACAATGAAGTATAAAGCTATAACTTTATACTGAAGTATAAAGGTTATGTTGTTATCGACTTTATTGGTTATACAATATCTGTCAGTGCAGTTATCTACAGGTGTATTCTGTGATCTTTCTTGTACTTTGTACATTTGTTGTGAGTGACTTTAAAATGATCAGAATATACAATTATTTAAAATTAATGTGTCTTCTTGCTTGATATTTTATGAACTTTGGTGGGCAGGAAAAAATGAGATTCAAGAGCACCAGTCAGAGGCACTGCTGTGGCACTACCTCAAATTGAATTTCATAGGAACATTTTACATCTAAAGGTTTTGTTTAAGTTTTTACTGCACTGCCACCTAGTGTAGAAAATCAACAGAGACGTTCGAGTCCTGACCCTGTGGGCACATAATGCTACATTCAACACGTGATAAAGTGAGCAGAGCTTACTAACACTCCCACCTGGTCGCAGAGTACCCCTTCTGCTCACTAATACCCTGCCTACCCTGGAATTAATTTTGAGTCTTAACTTTCAATCTTTTCAAAAACATATCAAAAATGTGTAAGAAATCCAAAAATTTACATTAAGCCATGAAACTAGCCATCAAAGCCAGATAACAATACATATCGGAATTTAGGACAAGAACTATGAATAAAGTAGTAACGCACACTGAGATGAAATGCAGGTGCAATGAAGCACTTTATGAGTAATGGGAGGAGCTGTCCGTTCTGTATGAGTAACTGAAAACCAATGGAGAATGGATTTGTAGAATGAGGTACCTTCTATCACAGCATGTGACCTGTGAGGCCCCTGTGCTGGTGATAACGACTTGAGTGCGCCTTCAGTGGGCGATGTAGGATGCATGGGACTTCAAGTGTTAACCAACACAGTGGTCATTGTGATTTGTGATACAGATTAATTAAAAGTAATCCATACATTAGATAATCAGGAGGGGGGGAAAGCTCATCTTAATTTTCCGGTTGTGCTTCCCAATTAATACTGTAGACAACTGAATTATATTACAAAGTAAATGATCTTTAAGTTCTGTTACTCTGAAAAGAAGTTAACTAAACACTATATGACATGTTAACATCTTGAAACTTATTGGGGAGGGGTTGGTTGGTTGGTTGGTTGGTTGGTTGGTTGGTTTGTATCAAAATAAGTCCTTATTTCAACTAGGAAACTAAATCATGTACTACACTGTAATGCTGTGATTTCTTTTCACAACACTAAAAAGACAATTCAAGGACTGACAACACCAAGTGAAGAGGTGTCTCAGGTGACGTTTTGTCCCATTTTGCCTTTAAAACAGTCCAGGGGTTTTGTTCATTTGCTCCACACTTTCTCTATCGAGGACAAGTGAGGACTCTTCTTTGTCAGCTTTGCCCTTTGTAATGTGTGCAGCAGGAGCGATTGCTTTGAGACAGCAAGGGAAGCTGAACTTCCCCTAACATTTTAGGAAATGAATGGGCAGAACTACACTGTTGAATTTACAGTAAAGATACAAATTACATTTGCATTAAAATTGTGAAAGCATGCACTTCATTTTAAGGCTTTCTGGTGCCCTATACATTCTCATTTCAGTGGCCTACACTGTTGAATTCCACATTGACATCGAGCGTCAGTGGGTTGTCTATAAGGCAGCACCAAGCTGCTTTTTTCACTGCAGGAAGCATGGTGGTCATTGGCTAAATGCAGAAAATCATCCCACCCAAAACCCTCCAATGGACATTCAGTGTTTCTTGGGGTGAATGGGTCAGTAGGCGGACCGGGACGCTGGACTTTGGACGTGGGATTGGACAAACTGTTTGAAAGAGTAGGTATTGGTCCAAAAGGCTGAACCTGTTTTGACTGACAGCGAGTTGAAACGTACCGGCATCGGAGCATGTTGGAGCTCAGTGCGGATATGAGTGGAAGAGAGGTCGTTTGCCAAAGCACCGCCCGAACTGCGTTATTTCAAACTGTGTGTGTGTGTCTTTAAAAGACATAGCTGGACAATGCAATGCCTCAGCTTTACTTTGGCGAGACAATATACCTTACATCAGCTGAAGAGAACAAGGGTCAAGTCATATACTGTATCTGCAAGTGTGTGTGTTGCTGTGGTTTTATGGTATAGATGAAGCATAACAGCCTCAATTAAACATTCCTTTTCTTTTTAATTGCTTTGCTATGATACGTCAAGTTTTATGATGGAGCTGTAAGATGAGCTTCCCCCGTTTTAAAGACCAGCAGCTGCCACTGGTGTGGAGAATACAGTTCTGTGTCAACTTGTTGATTTACGCATGAGTGTTGTACTGAGGAAAAGTTGTCACCTAAATGCAAAAGAGATTAATCCCAGTGTCTGTTTTAGTTCCTCCTTTAGTATAGCATCAACAGGACCGGCCTTTACCAAAGGACAGGAGCTGTCCCACAATTCAGTGTGGTGCCAACATCCTCCATCTCATGCCTCAGTTATTTAATATGCTGAGATATTTAAACTTTAAACAATGTGAGAATAACATGTCTCAACTATTGGTGTAAAACACAAAATTAATGTTGCAGCTGAACGTGTGTAGTTTGCAAAAAGTATGTCTAAATGCCCTCATTTTCAGGTGTACTATTATGCTGCTCAAACCAGATTCTTGACACTGGCCCGCCTCCTTCGATGCTTGGTACTGAAAGGATAGAGATGAAAGAGGAGATACCAATGAATTTATTGTATAAATGGGATTAAAAAAACAATCAAAGCTGCAACTGACAATCCTTTAATCATCCATTCAGTCCAGTTTGGTATAAAGTCTGTGAAATGTTTAAGATAGAAGGATTTCTTTCTCCTAAAACTCCATTATGGGGAAATAGATTACTACCAATGATTTTTCAGATTGGTAATTTTAGATCCTGGGAGGAGAAAGGTATGCTCTGCTTTGTCTGTCAAAGCACTTTGTAAACTCAGTTTTTAAAGGTGCTATACAAATAAAGTATTATTATTCTATTATTATAATTTGGAACTAGACAAAAACAGGTAGGTGGAAGGTGAACATGACTGGCTGCCTATTCTATATTTATTTAGGTCTAATGTGTTCAAGCCATGGTAATGAAGTCATGTTTTCACTAGGCTGCCCACGTTCACAGCCTGCATTACACAACATGGTAAAAATACTCAGAGCAAAGTATCCAAGATGTGCTTTTTTTAAATTTCATTCATCTTTAGAACGTTGCAGTTTCATCGCAGCCGACTCACGCACGATCCGGCTGGTGTAAGAACACTTGGGTTCTCTCGGCACCGCCAACGTCCTTACGGATTCTCCTTTTCATCTTTGTGTGACCTCACGTTTTCTACTGAGGTCAAGCTGATTGGGTGGGTGGTTGGACACAAACCTGAAATATTTATTGGTTGATAGCCATGTTTCCACTGAGTGATAAACAATGGCTAAGAATAACATGATATAATCCTTCTGATGTTTTCAGTTCTGTGAAGGAAAACAGTAAAAACAAGGTTGGGCCACATATCCAAAGACATCATTAAAATTAAATGATATGCATCCTCATAACAAGTGTTTCAAAATTTTGTATTTTTCCATTTTGACGTTGTAAGCCAAGACAGTACTATTTTTGGTATATGGACTTAAGTAGAAATTGAGGCAGTTACAGAGAGATAATTACAATTATTATATGAATATAAAAATTATAATGTCAGTGTTCTATAAATGACCATTTTATTGACCATTGGTGAGACAGCTGTTGGAAATGAATGCACATCACCATCTGTGTATGTAACCTGTCCATGGGTAACATGGTGAGATCTCCAATGAGTATGTTTATTCCAACAATTTCTTGAGTATAACTCTCAAAAAGTTATCTTTTTCCCACCGATATTAAGTTTAGAACTAGAATACAAACATGAGGCAGTACTTTTGTACAGATTCATGCTGACTATGTGACCTTGCTTTCTGTTTTGTTAGCTCACTGACCGATGAGCTATTGTTAGGCATTGTTAGTGCGTCATCGTTGTCGTCATCGTCGGCTTTGTTAGCGATTTCTTCAAACGTCTTCTGTGACGAAATTACTGGTCGGTTTAATTTCCAGTTTTATATGTAGCTTCCTTAGGACAATGTCTACAAAGTCTGCTCAGAGTTTTGAGAGATTTTGATTTTTGAATTTTTGACAAGTTTTTGAAATATAAAAAATGTGCCTTTACTTATAATGGTCCATATTTTGATGGCTTATAACATGGAAATGGTTACAGATATCAATATAGTTACTACTGAGCACTGATAGGAGGTCATATATGGACTTTAATTTAATTAGTTAAGTTCTCCTCCAGTGAAAGTACCACCCACTTCTATTGGGAGATTGATCGCCTGCATGAAGACCACAGGACTCTAACACAGCGGCAGAACCTGACCACCTCAGAAATTCAATTTGTTATTGATTCTAGATGGAACATGCCAGTGAGATACAGGGACAATGGTCTTTTTAGAAACTAAAATCAGTTCATGTATTTACTTAGATGGATATAAGGCCTGATCAGCATCAAATCTTCCAAACCTGCTCTCACACTCACACATTTCTCCAGAATGTAAGACAATCTAAATGCCAAAGAACTCGTTATTCCAGGGAGCGCCTGAGTGTGCTGAGTCAAAACCAAAAGGTTGACAGGATCTAGGCTTGCATGGTATGATTTCCAACAGTACTTTATTAACACATTATGTCACAACATTTCTAAAAAAAAATGTTGCATCTCTGCATACGTCATTCCTCCATGATGCCATTACAATATATAAAAGAGGTAGGCATTGACTGTCAGGTTTGTAAGGTTTGCAGCATTGCATGTATGACTGGATTAAAATCACTGAAATAGCACTTAAAAAAGGAAAAAATTACTTTTCACCCCTTTAAGTGCCTCCTTTTTGGTAAGTACGTATTAAGTTCACTGGTTTAATGTGAATTTCTTTGTAAGTATAGACTGACTTTTGGAGGATTGAAGCCATAGCATCAACTTTTATCACCTGGGTCATTGATTTTTGTGGTGTCATTACTGTCATATGTGATGCTTTTGTCAGAGTGGAATTTAGCTTTCCTGCAACTAAAGAAAATCAGCCATAGTTTGATTATTTATCTGAACAACTGCCAATCTTCCAAACTTCTGAGCACATATTCTCCTTAAGAGACATTCAACACTATCATTGCTGTATCCTCACATATCTGGGTAAGTAACAGGGAAATGTTTTTTCGTCTTCACTTCAGCATTACTTATTATACATTACATTTTACAGACCATAGGAGTAACACAACAAGGCCATAGACATAAGAAAAGCCAATTTGAGGTTGAGATTATACTGTGTTGTGGAAGCCAGACATGAATAAATGTAAAACTCATGATAAATCCACATAGTTAACATTGTTTTCACGTTTGCTACTTTGAGTTAATTAATTCCAATTACTGTATTTGTATATAGTATTTAACCCTTTAATGCATGAGTTATGAGAATTTTAGTCAAGATTTTTTTCATGAGTGTTTTTATTCCTCTTTAGGCAAGAAAAAAACAATGCAATTGAATTTTTTTAA
>JAPQRQ010037004.1:0-10059 GCA_037367365.1 Apogon talboti | reverse complement strand
TTTCTCACATTTCTCTCTTGTTTAAACACTCTCAAAGTTCAAACCTTCATAGATTTTAAAAAATAAGTACAGTAACGTATTCTGTACTGTACAGGAGAAACGGCACAGAGGAGATTGACTGACAATGGTCTACAGTCCCTTAGCCAATCAGGACGCAGAACACAATGCGTTTTCATACGCTGTAAAAAAAAAAAAAAAGCATGCAAAATTGCACTAAAAAAAATCCGCGAAACAGCGAGGCCGCGAAAGATGAACCGCGTTATAGTGAGGGACAACTGTATTCGGTTCTAGTCAGAGCCTCTCACCCCGTTCTGTGTGTTGCAGTGTCGAGTGCCAACGATGCATCCAGCTTCCTCGATCATCTTCAGGATGATGCCTCCGTGGACGTTACCTGCGATGTTGCTGTCGTCCGGACGCATGAGCCTGTATTGAAAAGAAAATTAGACAGGATTACAGCGTGTGTTAATAATAGTTGACATTAAAAAAAACACATTAAACATTCTGAATACTGTATATAACTGCAAAACTCTTATTTTCTGAATAATTGAAAAAAAACAAAAAAGGCCAATATTTCAAGAATTAAATGGACTGCTTTAGCGGCATCTAAAGCACTTTACCAATGTATTTATGCACATAAACACACAGACAAACTACGGCTCTAGTGTCTTGCTCGAGGACACTTCAGCACGTGGATCAAACCATAAGGAACCCATGAAGAATGACATACAAGTTACATCTCCTGTGTCTTTAATATATTTTGCTAATTTTTCTGTATATACTCTTAATTTGACAATGACATTTACACATGGCTGCTGAGGTGAGGACTCATCTCTGAATAGAACAGAATAGAATAGAATAGAATAGAATAGAATAGAACAGGCTTCACTGTCATTACACCAGTTGTGCAACGACAGCGCACTTACTTCTAAACAGTAACACAATAAGATAGACATACAGTATATTAGAAACATATAAGATATAAAGTAGTGTGCAATTGAAATATGTGCAAATTAGAGATATATTGTACATACACAATCGACAACACCAAGACAAATCCAACAATTTGAGAGAGGTTTGGATTGTGTTTGCTCTGTTCAGATCATATAACTACTATCTACATTATGCTTCTTGCAGGAGCCAAGGTAGAATCCTGTCAATTCGTGATCTGATCTGTGGTCGGCGACTGCAGCTGTCAGTCACACATTTGACTCCTATTATCTGTATGAAAACACCTGTGATTGGCTGAAGTATGTGTCACACCGTAGATTTTCTACAGCCTGAAAACATAGGCAGGGATTAGACTGAGAATTGTCATGTCCTCTTCAGTTGACCATTTGAATTACAATGTAAATATGAAGCACTGCAGAGCTTCAAAGCATGATTCAATGTCAGAAAGGCTGAAGTAGAACCTCGATTGAGTTTTATTGAGGAGAAGTAAGTAGGAATGTATTGTATCTGTGCATAAATAGTACTGTGATCTGCGTTTACATAGTCAGTAAAGTATATATTTAAAACGTGCACATAATGATCTATGTGACACTTATAATTAGCCTGGTTTATAATAAAGTCTGGTTTATTATAATGTAGTGGAAGTACTTCAGCTTTTTCATCTTCTCAGTCATTAGTGTGTGGGTTAAACTAGTTTTACCAGTCACAAACTACTGAAGTCACATTCTTGCAACTACGACACAAACAACTGTAAAAGCCAGTCCAAACAGTCTAAACTATTACATGACTCATGACGGCATTAACTTGGAATAAAAAACAAGATAAGGATCATCTTGAAATAATAACAGATCCCTTTACATAGGAAAGACTGATAACATCCTACAACCAACGTGTGAATTGGAAAGTAAATAAGTGATGTTTATTTAGGAAAAGGAGGCTCAGAAATGTTTAAAAATAAGGGCTTAAAAAAGACACAAACCATAAAACATATGTAACACAGACGTTAAAGTGTTCAGAAAGAGAAAGACGAGACCCACGATCACCCTCTGTTGATGTGAAAACTTTTTTTTATGATTCATGATCTTGACGTAAACAGATGAAAGAGTAAATATGACTTCCCAAACAGTCTGAGTCACTGCTCTTTCTGGACATCTAGGGGATTTTCCAATTGCGACACTAAGCAACTGTCCACCAAAGGCAGAAGCTAGAGGTGGAAGAAGTTCTCAGACTCTTTATTTCACTAGAAGTAGAAATAAAACAGAGTAGAGATGCTTAATTAAAAGTAAAAGCCCTGAATTAAAAAATAGAACTCAACTTAAAGTATAAAAGGATTGAGTAAATGCATCTAAAACAACAAATGTCACCCTTATGCAGAACTAATTTATTCACATTTATTTTATAAAAAAAAAAATATTAAATTACTCTGTTTTTAATACGTGCTCCTTTAACATAGCTGAATTTAGATGTTTGTGTACCATTTGGTAAGTTAGCAGTGTAGTGCCACTTCCTATTAACATAATATAAGTTTGCATGCAGAAGAAACAAGTGACTTTAAGTGTTAAATAAATGGAGGTTAAAGTTCAAAGTATAAATGTGTATTAAACATCTAATTACAGCCAAACAACAAAGGAATAATATCACTTCTCTAAAAAAATGAGACATTTCTCTATGCTGCAATGCAGTAAAATAAACAGAACTATATCAAATATCACTCATATAATTAGTATGAGTTAAATAAAATTATTTCTGTCCCTGATTAATGCAAGTTGATAACATAATTATGTTTAATGTATTTTTCCAGTCACTCTAGAAAAAAAGCTGTATTGCAGGACCTAAACAGATTTTTGTTTTGTGTGTAAAGGAACAAGATGACAGGTGAACCGGGCCGAGCATCCTGTCTCTCCAGGTTCCTGCGTGTGTGTTTGTGTGTCGGAGATGAACTACCTGCTGAGCTGATATTTGGAGGCCTGCTGAACCACATTCTCATCTCTGCCGACCGGCTGACTTTGACTCAGCTGCTGTCTCTCCTCCACCACCGCTGTCTTTTCAGCTTCACGCGCTGGCTTCTTACCCCGAGGCCTAAAGCACTGCATCTTCACTCTCTGATTGAGTCTCAGTCGTACTCTCTAAAACCCGTTTGCGTTGTGAATGATCTCAACATCCTCATCTTCTGAGGTTTTGGGCATTCATCATTATTGTGTCACCGCTGACTCCGCCTCCAGTGTTGCAACTGGTCAAACTGGATCCCAACACACCTACTGATGCAAAGATATGCAGGTGTTTTCATGCTAAATGTGTCATCATCATCATCCTGAGGTTTATTTTTCTCTGGAAGTACCTCAGAAAATAAAGACCATTACATAGTTTTCTGTAGAAAAACTTAAAGCTATAAAAGGTAGTTAATTTATACTAAATTTAAGATGTTTAGAAGGATCACAACCAACCAGACAGCAGTGATTGAAGCTTCAATAGGATATACTTTTTCGATTTTTTTTTTTTTTTTGTCTGAGAAGGGGAAGTACACTCACTGGCCACTTTATTAGGTACACGTGTTTAACTGCATTTCAATGCAAACATCTAATATACCAATGACATGGTTTCTGTCATTTGTTATTGGTCAAGGGCACTGTGTACTGGGTGCGAAGATTCCTCATTTGCAACAAAGCACTATTCATTAAAAACCCACATTCAACTGACCCAGCACATGAACATCGTGCCTCCTGAGACACTACACAGAAACTTAACGGTCTCATTTTGATTGGACTCTCACCACCTGCACTGCACTCACCACTCCAAACCATACAAAAACCACCCAAACACACATGTTCCTCAAACACTTCTGCAGACCACTCATCTGTTGTAACTGTTCCCAGCTGCAACAAATAAACCAACCTCTTGTACAACAACTCAACAGAGGTCTCAATTCTCTTCTTCACTGGAGTACAACGAAATTTCCACAATAGTCCAGACTGGTTGGAGCTGATAGAAAGGCGACAGAAACTCAAATAACCACTGGTTACAGCGGAGGTATGCAGCGGAGCATCTCTGAATGTACGACACGGCAGCATGTACGCTCGCTGGCCACTTTATTAGGCACACATGATACTAGCAAGGCGTACCTAATAAAGTGGCCAGGAAGTGTAAAAAACATGTGACCTGGATTCAAAAGCTATTGCTCATCTGAAAAGGAATGCGGCAGCTACCTAAACATGATCATGTCGTGTTATGAAAGAGCTGCAAGATGAAGGTGTGACTTTTTCAAATCTGGTGTTTACTTCTGTGATTTCTATCGACTAAGTGATAAAAAAAAAAAAAAAATTGTCAGCTTAACATATTTTACAAAATCTGATGTGAGATTTATGTGTATGTTGACAGGTGTATGAATCAGCACTTATGTTGTAGAACATGGTTAATAGTATCCAGTTAACAGTGTATTTATTGAAAAACCGGTTATTTTAATTAGTTACGAATTATTACGTTTTGTTAGCGTTCACACATTACACCTGAAAAATAAACTTAAGTATTCTTTTTACACTGACACGGCTACTTCACAAAACAACTGCTTATACTAAATGACATCATAATGACATAAAACACTGTAAAAACACTGTAAATCTCATTTCTTCCTGCTGGAATAAACACAGATCATGTCTTTTACCTGTTTGGAACACAGTAGTGGTGAACTCTGCGAATCAGCTTCAGAAAATGACTTCTCGGTGTCATTTCTGTTCCCATCACCAGACACAGTGTGAACTGATGGGAGTGGAGGCAATTTCACATCAAATGGACAATCTCACATCACCAAGTAAGACAGGTATTTGTCAAACACTGTATATCTACCAGTACATAAATCTAAAAGCTACAAAAAAAAACCTGGGTATGCTTTATGTTTGCACAGGCAGATAATGTGTTTTTAATAAGCCAATCTGACTTTACAGAGGACATTACTATGAGCTACAATGAAATATCGAGTCAAAGTCAGAGTCAGCAAAAAGAAATGTTTGTCTGACCATAAGTAATCATTTTAAACCATTATTATCCAAGTAATTTCTTCAACTCTCACTAAACAAGAATAATCGGCTTTGAAAGTTAAAAGAAATGTTGATTTGACACTTATTGTGATAATTATTTACAGTGTTAAGTGTTGCACAGATAGCACAGAATATAGAACACAACAGAACAGATTATCTTTATTCATTTTCATTTCTATTGTACAAAATGAGGCTTGTTGTTCTATTAAGATGCCTAGAGTAATTATAAACAGGGTGCTTGGTCTGTATCCAAATAAAAATTCCAGACTTTTTCAAAACTGCTATTTTTAAATGTAATTTTACACTTCTGTGCCTGCTTTTTTGGTTGAGACTGTATCTGTTGTGTGTAGAAAAAAAGCTAATTTTAATAAATGTATGAATGAATGGATGCATAATTCGAAGTAAATTATGTTTTATTGACAGAAACGTTTTCAAAACATATGAAAATCACAAAAGTGCATGAATATCACACAAACAAGTTTCACTAGAATCATTCCAGTACCGACTGGTTCGTGAAATCATATCAAGTTTTTTATTTCTAAGATTATGTGCCTCTAAATTCGACTATGAGAGAACTTTTTTCCATACTTTATTAAGACTTTCAAACACAATTCCAGACTTTTCAAGGTCTGGAAAACAGCGCTTCATAATTCCATACTTTATAAGACTTTCAAGACCTGCACAAACACCCTGTATAAACTAAGAAATAATGAATACACATTAAAAATATACAACCATGAGGTATAAGAATATAACAATAAACACTTTGTGCTAAAAAGCACAGTAAAAATGGGAGAATTTGGGAAGGCTCAGTGCAGGCAGCTTACATGAGTTGTCAGAGTGTGACGAGTGTCATGGGGAAAAGACGCAGTCGTCCGGGAGACGATCACTGACAATCTGCGAGACAAAGCCCAGATTCGACTTAACAAATGTTTCACTGGAGAGATTTGAGTCAGCACTGCAGATGACAAGAGAGACGGACAAATGCATGCAAATTTTCTGCTGAAGTGTGACCAAAGAGTGTTTCATAGTGTAGAGTGTTTGATAGTGGTTGCTGATGGTGCAGATGTTTTTATTTTTTTTTTTGTCTATGTTTGTGGACAGGAGTTTGACTACTTTATCTTTAAAAAAAAAAAAACAAAAAACACTGTAAAGGACATTCCGAGAAAAAAAAGAAAAAAGTACTGTTTTTAAAGTTTCAGATCAAGCTACAGTGGAAATCATCCCTTATCCCTATATCAGCTGCAGACTTCTCTCTACGTGCACTTTTCATTTTATTTTTAATAACTACGCGGTAGAAGCATCTTTAATGTTTCAGCAGACAGTTTCCAGGAAGATTAGCCGTGAAGCCACAATGCACCAACCTGTACAAAACCACATATTAAAGGATTAACCAGTTCTAACACATTTACCAACACAATAAGCTTCTCGGTACTTAATACTTGATGCATTTAGCCATTTAACAGCCACATATTTAAAATGCTTTAATGTTTCGGCAACCAGGATTCCAAAAACTACCCATGTGATAACACCACAGGGCAGATTACATGAGCATTTACAAGTACTGTTGTACACATATAACTGGCTTTATTTACATAAACACCACAACCATTCTGACTCTTACACACCAATTTCAACTACAGTTTGAGGACATTGTGAGCGATGCAAGAACTCAAGTGTGATATAAACACAGATAAGACTATACAAAGAAAATTATCGTACAACTCCTTGACCCCCCACGAATAAAAGAGGTTGAAGCATAAATAAGCTTCTGGCTTCAGCTTCTTCCTTTTTTGGTTAAAAATGGAACAAACTGAATGTTTTTTTTTTTAAAGTGTGTGTGTTTTTTTTAATGTAACCAAAATAAAAATAGTCATTCATTCATTCATTCATTCATAACTTGATCTATAGTGTGAAAAAGAGTTTGTCCAGTCTGAGGGTTTTGTCCATCCCTGTGTTCAGAGATGAGTTCGCCCTCTGCTGGTTTCATCCTGTCATTACATTACATTATCACAACCTACTGCACAAATGAAGAGCGGTTTATAGATGTGTGAATGTACTAAAACACATTTCACACACACTGGTCGGGATCATACAGATGGTGACAAATTAAAGGAAAAGCTCACCCAGTAAAAAAAAAAAAAAAGTGAACCTCATACCACAGCAGTTCAGTTTTTAATCCAGCCTAAGCCCCTTTAAACTATCAAAATACAGTATAATGGAAAAACTAGATTGTAATGATGTGTTCCAGGATGACAACGTCCCATAGCAACATTATTATCACTGAAAGGTTTGATGACTATGAAAGTGACGTGAATCATATAATATGTTAATGGTTTTCTGTCATCCCAGTTTAACATCTATGGGAGATTATTACATATTACAGCGTTCACCACCACCATCAAATCACTAAATGAGGAATAATGTGTTGGTGTTCAGATGACTCTACGTTCGTGTCATTGTGTGTGTCAGATGAATAGAACTCCGAGATTTCCTATGACAATACCAATACGTTGGCTTCAATAACAAGAGCCGAGATCTAAGCAAACGACTTTTCCACAGAAAAAAGGGAAAAAAATTGATATATTTGATGTAATTTACTGTAGCTGTTTAAATGTATGGCAGTATACGTCTCTCGACATTTCATATATTTCTTTTTTTTTTTTTTTCTTTCTTCACTGTCCGTGTGTCTGTCTGTTGTCTTTGGTCCTGTCATTGTGAGTTGATGATATTGTCTTATTTTGTAAGTATGTAACTATTTTTGTTCTTTAAAAAAAAATTTTTTTAAATTAAAAAAAATATATATTATGGTACTTACTATTTTGTGATTTAAGACAGTAAATTCTAAGTAAAAAGCTCTTAGGTATATCAGTTTAGTAAAATTATAATGACCACACATATGCATTTCTCGGTCTCTGCATTAAGATACAATCTGGATAAATGGACGATATGTAAAGCATTAAAAACGGCCTCTACAAAACAAAGAGGTAGTATTTAGTGTGACCTCCCTTTGCACTTAACATGTGTTTAACCCTTTTGTTCATATAATATGAGATTCATTGCATTAATTTGATGTTTTATACCAGGTTTCACTCAACACGTCGGGTGTTTCTAATTGTGCTGCTTCTTAACATGGAGTCAGGGGTTACTTTGAATCAGGACTTTGCCATTTAGTTCAGTTTTTAGTGTGTCTTTTAAGGCTTGTATCTGAAGAAAAGAGAATGAAAAATAAACATGTATCAAAAAACAACAAAAAATAAAAGTGGCCTAAGACTTTCACACACTACTGTAATCATCACACTGTCAATAATCATTTTAAACTACCGTCTACGTCATCGTCCACTGATGCTTTAGTGATGAGTCTGACAGCTGAGCGGCTTAAACATGTCAGGGTGTAGTTGGCGGCGACTTTAGCGCTGTGGTTTGGAACAATGTATTTCTATTGGTCCTTTTTATCTGTCTGATGTGCAGTGAATGCCCCACATTCCTCCTGTTGGGTCTGTCAGTTGAAGGTGTGTCTTTATCATTTCATAAACACAGTCATCGCCTGTTGTGCTGCTGGAATCGATCAGGATCCGTCTTTCTTTATCCGTCTGGACGCTTTTTTGTTTTTTATTGTATATTTTTTGTTGTATATTGTTGCTGTTTCTATTGTTGTTTTTGTACTGTGCACTTTGAGATTTGGTGTCAAATGTAAAGTGCATTACAAATAAAATTTATTTATTATTAATATTATTATTATTATTATTATTATTATTATTTGGGTTGATTGGGTTTCCACTAGATAATTTCTACCCAGTTAATTGAAGTTATATATGATTAAGATTGATATTACATTAAATTTCCATGTGCAGTCCTCTCCTGTTCCATTGAGCGCCGTCACGACAGTAGAGACATTGGGCGTCAAACCATATTAAACGATACTATGCAATTTCGAAGAAAAAAGTACTGAAGTAATTTGGACGACGCCATAGAATACTGACATTTAATACTTGCTGTAAAAGATGAACTACCTGATGAGTTGAAAGTTGGCACCGTGACGAAGTTCAATCTCATCTCCGCAAGTCGTCGGCGGGTTTCGACCGTCTCGACGTCCGCCTTCCACTGGCGTCTCGTCAGCTTCGTGAGCTGCTCTCCAGCTGCGAGGCCTGCAGCTCTTCATCTCGATATTCCGACTGACGCGTAGGGCTACACTCCTGTACGACCTTACCACCCACATCCTCCGAGGCTTCGAACCATGTACTGTCTACGACGAATAGAATCACCGCACAGTTTCGATTGCCTCAAGTGTCACGACTGGTCAAACTGGATCTCTCTAATGCGTCTCTTTTAATACACTGATGCTACAACAATGGGGTTAATGGATTAAATGTGTTTCAACAAGTTCAGTTTAAAACCCTTTTAAGACCATTATGTTGTCATATATGTCAGAAAAGCAAAGTGTGAAATGACTGAAGTGGAAGTAATTTCACAATTAAAAAAAAAAATCAAACCTTAGACAAACAATCTTAAATTACCATTGAAGTCAGGTATCTGTCAAACTGCACATATCTGGATTCACACAGACATCAAAGTGAAACCTCGATCCTACATGAGCATATATAGATTTACTTATAAATATGTTTTATTTTTAATAGATTACAGTTAAATATATGTTGTTGGTTTACAAAGTTTTGAAAATAAAAACAGACAGCTTTGGCGAAGGAATAAATTTCGCCTCATTTTTTAAAAAGTATATTTCAGGGGGTTCTCCACTGTAAAAAGTTTGAGAACCACTGGTATAGCTAGAATTCAGCCATGAGCATCATTACATTAAAAGGAATTCTAACAGGATCAACTAAACCTCCTCATTGAGAGAAAAACACCTGTCCCTGCCTTGTTCTGAGTTTTCCCTGTTAAATCACCCCTAAACTTGAAGGAAATGTTATTAGAAGTTACAAGCTCTGACACATTTCTCATTATGTTTGAGACATTGTAAAAATGGCCCCTGGTTTCCAAAACAGATCAAATCAAATCAAATTTCATTTATATAGCGCCAAATCATAACAGAAGTTATCTCATGACACTTTACATATAGAGC
>JAPQRQ010037003.1:0-10059 GCA_037367365.1 Apogon talboti | reverse complement strand
CCCACCCACCCAGAGCTGTGGTCATGAGTTGGCTGTTAAGCAGAGCCAGCCCGACCCAATGTGGGCCCCCTCCATCTGCGATTTACATACGCTTACAAAAGAAATCCAATAGCATTGTTTTTACCATTGTCTTTCATTTATAAGATAACATGACACCCAGCTGACATGCTAACATGCTAACATGCTAACACAAACCTGCCATCTTTGTCACCAATCAGGCCAGTTAATCTGCACACACCACAGACTGTATATTGATTATTACACAGTTTTGCTAAATGCTCTTATTGGTGAAGGATGGTCAGTCCCATCCCACTCCCACAAATATACTGCTGTCTGTCAAACAGCTGTGTATTAACATTAATCACCTACTGTAGTTCTGTTGAAGGAACACAAGACCATTAGTGTTCCATGGCTAATAGACCTCATAATGTAATATCCAATTAATACTATTATAAGGCCAAGTAATGTCATTAAGCACTGGGAAATTAAATGTAAGGCAGTGCATAACTTAGATGTATTTCATACAGATAAGTTCCACATAAATTCACAGACGCTGCAGGTGCTCATTGTACCAGGCTGTAAACATGTGGGGCAGTTGTCCCACTCTTGGATCCATCCTCAAGTGGCCATCTGAAGAACTCCATGTTTTGGTGGATCCTCGCCAGCCTTATTGTCAGCCTCACATGTGACTTCTTCTTACTGACTTGTGTCTACAGTTGCAGGTCTCTGAGGCCTGTGCCTGAGATGAACCGCAGCAGCTACCTGTGCATTAACTGGGACCACGTAGTGCTGCAGCTCATCCACACGCAGTGGCCTTAAACCTGAAGGCTCCTGTCAGGGGCTGCTTCCACGGCAGGTGGACCCGTCCCAGGGCGTGTTCCACACTGAAGGCAGAGTTTTAATAGTGCCAAGTCACCTGTGAAAGACTGTCAGTTGGCAGTAAATGAGGCCGCTGTAGCTCTGGCTGTGGGCCCTGAAGCCTGCTCCACTCCTCAGCACCTCCATCAGCCCCCCCCACCCCCCTTATGCCTGTGTGTCTGCACACCGGCGTCTCGGTGGTTCAGAGGACACTCAATCACCGCTCCGCAGTGACATAAGGCACTGCATGCAAATAAGACGTTCAGCGCCACCTTTAAATGAAGCTGCTGACGTTGCTCAGTCACGTAATTGTTTGACCATAATTAAAACTACCTTAATGTACACACTGACCACATTTAGTGAACTGGCATTGCTGCTGGTTTGTGTAGCGGAGGTGGGAAGAGTCTGACTGTACAAGTCCAGACGTTACTGCAGTACATGCATCCTCCTAAAGGTCCATGTTGAAGGACACAGCTCCTGTCTCCTTTAGCTGGTTTTTTATTTCCTTATCTTTGATTGACATTTAGAGTTTCTTTTATTTTGAATTTCACTTGGATTTCATTAAATCAAAGTAAAGAACATGACATTTTTTTGGGGGTTGACTTGATCACAATATTAAATTATCCTCAACAAAATGAACCACACAAATCAACCTGGTGATGATAGTTCCATCTCCGGTCATCTTTGGGTGATTGCCTTAGCACCATGGGGGGCGGAGCCTTCAGCCGCTCTGCCCCTCCCCTGTCCAGACTTCAGACTCTCCTTGTCAGGATGCCGTTCCCACTGTAGCTGTTGCACCTCTATACCCATGTACAGCACCTCTGCACTGTTTTTTGCCTTGTAAATACTTCTTTTTTATTATTTATTTCTTTTGTATTCTATGGATTGTCTTTTTAATTGTTGTACAGTGTCCTTGGGTGACTTGAAAGGCGCTTATAAATAAAATGTATTATTATTATTGTTATGTACAGCCAGGGTTTGTCTTTTTTATGTGTTACTGTTCCATCTATTTGGGTTGAAATCCTGTCTCGTAGATGTGCAATAATGTAAAATACATTTCCCTCAAATGCATCCAAACAAAATGGACCTGTTTCTGTTTGTAGGAAACCCAAACTGAAGTACAGATGGTGAACTCAGCTACTTGTACTTTTGTTATTTCTGGCCTCTGTTGTCCACAGACAGATTGTTATGCTGTGACATGCCAACGTTGCTAACCCTGTTGTCCTTGTTTGTCCCTGTAGGTAGGAGGTGAATGCGCTGTGGGCCATGTGTTTGTGCTGAGGTCTGATCTTCTGCCAACATGAGGCTGACGCCTGGCTCGCCTCGGCCCTTCCTGCCAGCCATCCTGGCGCTCACCTTAGCCGCCTTCGTACCGCAGCTGTCCTCGGGAGCCACACCGTTCCCCCAAGACCTGGAACCAATCAGCTTCGTGGGCAGAGATGGTAAGTTCAAACTCTGTGTTGCCATGGTGATCCTCTTTGCAACACTATATGTAAAAGTACAAAGAGGATGACTGAGGTAGTGGGTCTCACTGCATGTAGCTGCGGTACATGGTGTGCATGTATTCCTGTGACACTGGTTCAGGCATATTTGATACCTTTGGCAAGCACTTATTGACCATTACTGCCTGTTGGCGCAAATTTGTATCATAAGATAAGATAAGATAAGATATTTCTTGATTAGTCCTGCAAGGGGAAATTCCATCATACCCAAATGTCTATTTTACGTGCTATAGTCATAATATAATATAGTTAATTCATCATCTGGTTGAAACCGAAAACACTTTTTGAAACTATAGTTCTGTATAAATACAGGCATTAAAGGGTTCTGGGTTATCACAGGTCAGCCAGAACACACATGGTACACCTGAGGGAAGGAAGGTAAACTGTCCAACAGCAGTAGAAGCACTAAGATTTTGATTATAGCAGATAAGTCATATCAGACGTACTTAGGGGTACCCTGGGGGTCTATCAGTGGCACCCAATCACCGGGAAGGTCTACAAAGTAGGTTCTTACAGGCAAATGTAATGGCCCATAATTGATTTAAGAGGTGGCTTAGACCATGGCCCACACACTGAAATGGATCTATGTGGAAGAAAGTAACACACCCATTAGCAGAAATAGCTGCGCTATTAGTTCTATATGTGGAGCTCCGTCCCAGGTGTAATGACAGTCATTTGTCACTTGAGGTTCCAGCAGGTGACCATGTGGCACCAGGTCCTTCACAGCCCAGTGACACGTCTATAACGCAACACGCTGCAGTACTGCACCGGTCTATGGAGTCACACTTCACAAATACTGGGCAGGAAGTCAAGTTGAGCCTCTTTAGCACCTTGTCCATTCATAGTTTTCGTCACTCATCGTATGGGAGTGTCCACATGTCCTACCTCCACTGGTTATTTAACAATCAGACAAGTCTCATACTTCTACAAAATCTTGTAAAAAAATGCCTTGAAACATTAAATATACAGTTTAACCTCACAGTAAGAGTTTAATTTCTTCCATGATTGAGTTCATTTTGCCATTTACTCGTTTTACAAATCAATTTTCCCCATTGAAATTAATTGAAATATAATAAATCTGCTCCAGTCCCTCAAAACCACCCAAAAATCCTTTTTAAGGGTTTTTAAAACAGAAAAAGTGCATTTAGAAAGAAAATAACAATTATAAAACATCATAAAAGAGAATGCAAAAGAAATAAACTACTTTTATTAACTTATGTAGCTTAAAGATGAGAGGATCTGTGCAGAGGCTGCTCCACTGAGCATGTGCGAGCTCAGTGCTGACTAGCAGCAGCTAATGTGAAGCTGTGGATTTCCACTCACATTTCCAGATAAAAATACTCGGTTGTCGCTGTTCGTAAAGCTAATGACTCATACAGCGGTGCAGTGGGACTGCTGTTCTACTGTCCATCTGGGATGCAGCAGTTCTGACATGTCCGTCCTGATACTAATCCTCATTATGACGACGTTTGAACTACAAACAATATGACACATGAGGTTCTCGTTCTGACTACTAACATACTGCACGTAGGCTAAACTCCAAGTGTACATAAGTTAACTGAACTTGCATGAAATATTTTATAAATTTTGACTGTGGTTTAGTGTCCTCACTTCCATTAGATCAGGGGTGTCCAACTCAGGTCCTCCAGGGCCGCTGTCCTGCGTGTTTTAGATGTTTCCCTCTTCCATCACACCTGGTTCAATTAATGATCAGCTCTGCAGAAGCCTGATAATGTAATGACATCCAGGTGTGATGGGAGAGGGACATATCTAAAACGTGCAGGACAGCGGGCCTCCAGGACCGGAGTTGGACACCTGTGCATTAGATACTCAGAGTTCAGCACAGGAAACAGGCCGCTGGTCATAGAGGCGGAGCAGACTGGACTGGAGACAGCCCTGCTGGAACCGTGCTCCATGTCCTCTGACGCCGCGGCTGAGTTGGACAACACCTCAGGCCCAGCATGCTGCAGTGGACCCCCTGTTAACGGGTGCTCACCTTGGTTTGCACACTAAAGCATTTTCACCCACTCATGTCAGTCATATAAATGTCTGTGTGCTGACATTCTGTAATGTACAAGCCTTTGGTGACTTTTGGTCATCTGTATTTGTATGCCTTTCCCACAGCTTCATATCCTTTAACATTAGTACAGTTTAATTCTGTTATCTGTTTCAGCTGTTTCATTTTGGCTCAGCGGCCTGGCAAACAGCAAAGCATCACTATCAAAACCCAATGCCAGCAGTCCATATACGCTCTGTAGTTATCTAAATAATTCTGCATCATTATGTCAATGTTCAGGTCAGCAGATGAGACTTAACATTTGCAAATGAACAATAGGACAGCTGTTTCTGCCCATTTGTTATCAAGAAAACAGCTCAGTGAAAGAGCATTACACCTTTTCATTAAAAAAATAAATTAAAAAAAACTAAAGGTTAGAATTTGGCCTATTGTGCTGGAGCCAAAAGCAGATACTTTATGCTAATGTGCACTTGTGGAGGTGGACGAGCAGGGGGAAAACTAGTCTCCAAAGTTGCAAATTAGATGATGGTGTCATAGAAGTCAGGCTCATTTGAATACATGGCTCCTGGTTAGCATTTCCTAGCATCCACATGGGGATGGGCCAAATGAGGACAAGTCAACAAATCCAAAGCATCGTATGGTCGTCCCACACTCAGATTCATCTCCTCAAAGGGCAAAAACACTGGCTTTGTGTCATCAGTGCCTCTAACCTCAGTGGGTTCAACATTCAGCTGGGTTTAAAACCGGCTGTGATGCCTGTGTGTTGGTTTTACATTTGGAACCCTGTGCAGTGTCTCTGTTTATCAGTTTAGACCCTGCAGTAAGACAGTGGGTACTTTACTGAGAAATAATTGAACAGAGACAGCTCTGTTTTCATCAGAAACCCCTCCAGTATTATCCAATTACTATTATAGGTATTATTAGTAATAATAATAATAATATTAAATCTGGTAGGTTAAAATGAATTCAGAGGCCACTCCAGTATCTGGGTTTCACCACAGCCTCACGTACAATGGGAGACAATGTCCAGAGTGTAAAATAACAGAATGACAGACCGTCAGTAGAAGGGAATACCCTGTAACTGAAAAAATGAAGGAAAAAAAGTCCTTTAGGAAGATAGAAATGGAGGCTGCTCAGCGCTGACACGGGCCTTTGTCCACACCACAGACCTCCTCAGCTGTTTACCTTTTTCTTTTCCTGAGCAAAGATTCTGCTCGAGGCCACGGCGCGGTGGATGTGTTAAGTGGCGTGTTAAGTGCCCTCCAGCCCCCCATCTGACGTGGGCTGCTGAATTAGCAACCCCTGTTAGAAATACACCACCGTCTGAAATTAGACTGCCTGCGGGGAGTCGTACATTCCCCCTGCCCGCTCGTCTCCAATCCGCTCTTTAAAGATTTAAAGGTCTAATGTTTGCCTGGGAGAGCCCGACCTCACAGCGCCGTCTGGTTCAGGGACTCCCCGCAGCTCCAGAGCCCCGCCCACTGTCCTCCCGCTGCTCAACCACAGCCTCTAATTACTCTTTAGCACTCTGAAACTCTTTAAAGGTTGAGGGCCGCAGCTCCGGGCAGTGCTTTTCATAGGTAGCTGGTTTCAGCGCAGAGGTTCAGGTCCAAGGACCGTCCGCCTCAGTCCCACACGGATCTGCACTCACACTGACCTCTGGGAAACCGCTGTATTGATCTGTACTGACACTGCTTATAGCAATGCAGGTATTTTTAGCTCACCGGCCAATAGGCCATGAGTTATTGTGAAGGCGCTGTGTCCGGCGTAGTCTTCGTCGTCTTCATTAGCCTTTCTCCAACCATCTTCTCTAGTTAAACTCCTGGTCAGATTCTTTTCAAATTCTTTATGTCGCTTCCTTGGGACAATGTCTACAAAGTTTCTTCACAGTTTTGAGAATTTGTGATTTTTTTTTTTACTATTGACGAAATTTTAGAAGTATTAAAAATGTGCCTTTACATATTTTGATGGTTTATAATGTGTACATGGTTAGAGATATCAACATAGTTCCTATTGAGCACTGACAGGAAGTCATATATGGACTTGGATTTAATTAGTGGAGTTCTCCTCCAGTGACAATGTGGGTCCAGGTCCTTCACAGTCTAGTGACACGTATGAACCCATTACACACCTTTAGGACTAGGTTCACTAAAGGTTTGGTCGTGTAAAAACGCGTTGAAGCTGATCTTCTAGCAGGACGTACCGAGGGTTGCGTCTCTCAAATGGACAAAATAGCTCCTGCAACCCATTTAGCCAAATATGTCTGTAGTGTTTAAATGTGATGGACCAAACCTGAAACTGATTGCTGATTGGCTGATTGTGCGTCTATATGGACCAGGTCTAAAGGCAGGTTTGAACTGGAACGGCTTCAAACTAAACTGTGTGGAGGAGGCGTAGGTCCAACCAAAGGAACCACCGGAACCAGACAAACTCATGTAGACAGATGTCCTCCACATCAACGCCATTGGACAACCTGTAGATGAACCAGGGGAAGGTCTGGACCAGTCCCCAGGAGGACTCATGAAGACCTTCTGGGACTAAACTCCTCCACCCGTCTGGATCATCCACTGTTGGATTAGTGATGGTGGATCCACAGCAGTTTACACAGACTACTGTCTCCATGACGACAACCATTAGCACATGCACAATCCCCCTTTAAATAGGGCGGTCTCCAAGACTTTGCACCTGTAGTCATTTGTACAGACAGTCGAGTTGATCACCTGAGACACGCAAATCAATAGCACATGCATTTTTTAGCCTGAGTAAGTAAGTTTGCGCCATTATTTGCGATCTCAGTGAATCAGGCCCTTTTATCCGAGTATATCGTGTTAATTGTCGTTTTCCTGTCCTTCCCTCAGTCTTCACTCTTTCTCCCTTTGACCCTCCCACACAGCCTCCTACCTCTATCCCAGCTTCCAGGGGCTGATGTCAGACAACGACACCGTGCGCCTGGGCTTGGACTTCCAGAGGATGCTACGGATCAACCATGTGCTCTATATTGCTGCCCGGTCAGTTCAACATCACTTGTTTTTGTTTTTTTTCTTCAGTCTGATACATGATCTTCTGTATTTCTGTGACTATTGACTGAACGACACCAGCATCTTTAGTGTTCGATGCTTTGGAGCAAACACTTTCAGACTGTTTTATTTTTGTGCACACAGTGGTGACTGTATATTCAGTGAATATTCTAATTCTCATTTATTCCAAACAGAAATAGTTGTTTCATTCCGTGTCAGATCTAACACAGAGGTGCATCTGGTGTCAGTATGAACTAAGTGTTGCATTATATCAGATTAGTTTGTTGATTGTTATTATTAAAACATGAATCCCAGCTGCTGAACACCAGATGGGCTGGTGGAGACATTACAGATGTCCTTGCTATATAAATAGCCTATCAAATGTCATTAATTGCAAGATGAAGTTCAACCACTGTATTATGTGTGGTTACCCTCTTTTGACGCTGGTTCAATGTGTTCACGTTGGTATTTGATTAATAACTCCAAATTGATTAAGAATTACTCATTGTCCATTTGGCAGTGAAGTGTATGGTGGTATAACAGAGGGAATTTATTTCTCCAAAGATGTTTTAAATCCTTCATGTGTTTGTTTTGCCATGTTATATAATGGACAGCATGGCCGTCCATTGGTGTGTCCTCATGTTGTTTCCAGTGTTATTAGATTTATCCATGTGCTAGAGCCTTTTTTTAAGCATTTTCAATATGTTCTGTATTATGGGTACTGACTGATCTTCATATAATTTTTAGATATTTTAAGGTTCTGTTAAATGAACCTTGGGTCCATAGCTTCTTTAATCCATTGCTATCAAGAACATTTTGGACTGTGTCCTCTGAGACTAATGAGTATATGAGTAGATCCAAAATGACACGGGGACATGAGATTTTAGGTTGTGTTCTTTATTTTACCAGCTGTTGAGCTAATCATGTTAACTGTGAATTTCCCAGCATGCATCTCTTGGCAACCAGACTGAATTTCATCCACCGGGGCAGTGTTATTTATGGGAAATGGCACCGAGTTGAATACAGGCCATCCTCAGTTTTGCAGTAGACAAATAAATTAGTTTAATATTTATCCATTAAAAGATTTTTAAGTGTGAATTCCTCTTTTAACCCCATCAAAGCGAGACATTTACAGCGTCCTTTCTGCACCTGCTCAGCACACTTATGGCTGCACCTCATATATTTTGTCCTGCTCTCAGCCTAATTGCATGTTGCTCCCCTCTTGATCATGATGTCGCAGGTTAATTATCTAAAAAGTACAAGGTTGTCCCTCTTCCACCTGTTTTTGTGGTGCTAAATAAATCTTGCCCCATTTTTTGGCTCTGCCCCAAACTGCAGCGCTCTCACTGCCAAGAAGTGCATCCGAAAAGGTCCAGAAGCTCTTAACGGACCTAAATGGACCTGTATTTTCATACTCCGGTCCTCCGCCCACTTCATACCGGCTGGGCCAATACTAGAAAAACTCATCAAGTTTGTTTGAGTTCTGCAGTTGAAAGCCGATGAACCTTTCCTCTCATGACCCAGAGTCGTTGAACGGCTTTGATCCGTCCCACATGTTGGACACTTTGTACTTGTGTTGGGGACGCAGGCCTCGGTGGAAGGTCTGGATCAGAGCTCTGCTTCACATGTTCACAGCTGACAAAAGTGGTCCCAATAATAATGTCTTGACTTTCTCTCCTGCAGGGACCATGTGTTTGCCATCAATCTTGCCACTTCATCCGAGCAGATAATCCCCCAGCAGGTATGAACGTCTGCACATCAGCACACCTTCCATCCACTTCTGTGTTTCTGGGTCTGCACCACTCCATCAGACAACACACTGTCTGTGGAGAAACGGTTTGAGTCGATGAACTTTACTGTGTGATTTGATAGTGGACATGTCCTCTGCTTCATGGACTGAAGGACAGTCTTGTTGTGACTTCAGTAAGTGCCAGCAGTGGACCACCTGACTGAGCAGGTGGTCCAGGTGTCTGACGTGTTTTTGATGGTACTTTACTGTCACCGTCTTTGAATGTGAACAAGAGTTAATATCCATTTAAACAGGAAAGTCCTTCCTCCTTCAACACAGGAAGTGAGGACACTGCGTTATATTTATCACACACTGGACCTTTTTGGGTCATTTAATGATTGTTTGGGAGTAGGGAAAGTGTAATAGTTGAAAAATCTCACTGAAAAAAATACTGAGAAACAAAAGTCACTTTATTAAAACATGACCAACTACTGAACTGAACGTCAAAATAATATTTAAATGGGTAAATCTGTCAGTGACCATCCAACTGACAGTAACTGATCAGTACAGTCACATAAAGGTCTAGGTGGAAGTCTGGTTATTGGCTTCTTTTATTTACCATTTCCTTCCAGAGTTAGTAATTCCACAAACCTAATATCATCCTTATCTATGGGAGCCGAGCTCTGCTCATACAGGTAGTTTTTAAATCGTGTTAATGGACCAGGTGGATCAGTCGGTCTGTTTATATCAGCTGATGACTGGAGTTGGACTGTTTTCAGCATAAAACGGCTCAGATGGACCCGGTTGTCTTCAGCGCCACTCAGATGTACAGTCAATGGTTCACGGGGCCACAGTATGGGTGTGTGTGTGTGTGTGTGTGTGTGTGTGTGTGTGTGTGTGTGTGTGTGTGTGTGTGTGTGTGTGTGTCTGTGTGTG
>JAPQRQ010037002.1:0-10062 GCA_037367365.1 Apogon talboti | reverse complement strand
CTTTTAACTACTTTTCCTAGATCTTCAAACTTTAACCCGGGTCAATTTGACCCGTAACATAACAGGAGGGTTAAAAGTTCCTGCATTGAATATCTGAGTTTTAAGTCTTTTTTTATTTTTTAAACTTATTTTTAGCAGATTTAGAGTTTGGCATTAGTCTTGAAGAGAGGTCTGTAGAAATACCTGTAACTTGCAAGTGTACATTTGGGTTTATGTGACTTTGTGGCTGTGACAATGTAAACAGAGGTGTCTGTTATAGGTGTCTAGGGTTTGTATCCTCCCTCTGATGCATTTTTCAATCTATGAAGTACTGAAACCACACTGGCAGGGGAATCTGTTTAGAGCACCTGCATGTTATACAATGTATTCATGAATCAATATTTGCTCCCACTCCAAATGCATGTACATTCACACATGTTGTATAAATATGTGTACAACTGAACCAGAGGGAGATGCGCGCACACACACAAAGAACACAAACATAAGCACTGACTTGCAGTTACACTATCACACACCCTTGATTTACGTGAAATTGTGAATCATGCCGTTAAATGTTATTGCAGGGGGGTAATAAAATGTAATAAATCTGCCATCAAAGCATGGGGGAAACAACAGAAAAGTAGGTACAAAGTGCTCAGCTCTGCCTCTACTGACACACACATACACAAAGTGTAAATCTCATCAGGATAACATCTGTAATGTCCCAGAATCCCTGAGTACGTCTCCTGTGCCGTGGTTCCTGAAAACACTTCTGTACACTCCTTTCCCCTGTCTTTGGGCACTGGTGTGATAAGGTAGTGATGGGTTGTATTACTTCACTCGGGTACTCCCGGGGGGAATCCCCTTGGTGTAGCTATGTGTGTGTGCGCTGTCTGTGTGTGCGTGTGTGTGTCCACAGAAAGGGAAGAATGCCACCATTGAGCACACTGCCATTGCGCTAGCAGTCCTCTCCCCCGCACCCGAACCACCTCCCGTCCTCGCTTGCACTCTGACGTACAGTTGGAGCAGATTTGGTGACACGAAGATAAAAGCCTTCCTCTGTTTCTCTCTTTCTCCTCTTTCCTGTTTCTCCAGTGTCACCAGAGCACTGAGTGCTGGTGCCTTGGCCGTACACATAGAGAGCTCATTCAAACTGACACAATCACTTTTCACTTCTGCTTTGTGATAAGCCAGAGATCAGTGTGTCTTGGTGCAATATGCCCAACATACAGTCAGCAGCACTATACAGACGGCCTAAAGATGCTGGTTCACAGAGCAGCAGAGGCGGGACGTCATCAAGTACAAACACTTTTTTACTGTACTTACAGTAAGTGCAGGTATTTGTATAATCTCTGTACACTGCACTTCTACGTATTTTTCTGGTAACTATTCTTTTTCACTCCCTACATTTTAGCACAAATATTGGTGCTCTCTGCCCCTCACACATCCACAAAAGGCTTATTATTTCAGTTTTAATGCATTTGAGGGAATTATTGGTTATTTTTATCTCACTTCATTGTGAGTCTTTTCAACATCAAGAGCGATGTCAAGCTACATCGAAACAACAATAAGGCATAGAAAAGACATTGCTATTGTGCATCCATCGGGACATTTCATATATAACAATAAGATTAAACTGATTTTTTTTTTTTTTAATGACTGCAGAAACATTGAAAGGCAGAACTGACTGGAGAAACGGTGTCCTAATGTTTCAAGTTGTGGTACTGAAAACTGATTTGCAGATTGGAGTGAAGTTAACATTCAGCATTTTCAGTATATTGTCTTTTTATTTCTCTTTGAGCTAGAATTATTTAATAGTCTTCACATTAACAGCCAGTAGATATGTCTTTTGCCTTTCACAGCCTGTACTCTCACTTTCACAACTTTTTTATCAAATAATTACCTCTACTTGAGTAAAGAATCTGTGTATGTTTGCCATCTCAGTAGTACAGTACTTACTTCAGCTGTGCATTTACAAATGTGCTATAGGCAAAGTATTCTTATGCAAAAGACCCAACTTCCTCAATTATATATCTGACAACAGTAACAGTCTAGCAAAGGTTTATCAGCTCTGCACAGACATGTGAACACTCAGCCTGTCAGCCTGCAAGTGTTCATTGTCAAATTTAAAAAAACAATTAGAATAATAAATAAAATATGTAAAATATAAATCAACTTTCAGAAAATATACTCAAACAGTGACACTGAAATTCACTCACCATTCCTTTCAGCGGCGAAGATGGAAAGTATGATTTTGTTGTCTGGTACTTTGCTTGCTTTCTTCAGTGTGTCCTGCCAAAAAAAATGAGACTAATATCAACCCATTATAGCAGATGATACTTGAGAGGGACTGTTACAATTTCTTGTATGTGTAATGCAAGGTAAAAGCAGCTGGAATAGGTGACATATTGTATTAGTGACACTTAGAATGTTATCTGTGAAATCATAGAATTAATAAGTATAAATGTAGAATTCTAAGTACCATAAGTAGAGAATATTAATATGCTTTCTCCCTCGGGTACAAGTATTAATTGCTAGAGTTTTATCTAGTCAAATTACACTATGAAATGTAAAAAATATATAAAAAAGTGAAGATGCTTTAATTGTTTGATAATTTACTGTTAAAAAATTAAAACATAATACATTATATTATGTTCTCCTTTGGGGCATAGCTTGATGTTATTTAAGGTTACGATGGTGGTTCAGATTTGGGGTGAGTCCCCAGGAAATACATGCAAATCAATGAAGAGTGTGTGTGACAGTGTGAGTAAGAGTCACCTGACACACAACGGCAGTGGACGTAGTTGAGTACCCACACGTCCAATTCTATTAAAAGGACACGGTCATAATCTCTAATCACTTCCATGTCTGGCAGAATACGAGAGCAGGTTAATCTGGATTACACGTCACCGCGGTGAGGTCACAGCCGAGGCAGCTGATACCCTGACCAGCCAGGAAGTGCAAGGCCAGGTGAAACACACTGGCCCTGAGAGGAAAAACAACAAACAAATATGCCTTACTTTGAAACACTAATGATTAATTTAATGAGGGCGAACTTAGATGACCAAAGCATACAGTACATGCAGACGAGTAAGATAAACAATACATCTATTCTGGAAAGACATATGATTATATTATAAAGACCCTTTTATAAGATCAATGATCCATTTAATAACTTACCCTGTATGACATGGCTATTGCGTTACAATTAAAGCAAAGATGAGAATGTCACAGAAATCCAGAGGAACTTGTGATCGATGCCTAAAGGATATGTTTTGTCCTAAGAATGTGCAGGATGAAATTAGGTCATATTATAAGGTGTTGAAAAATGCTGATAAGCGATGGCAGATAAGAACCACATGAAGGATAAATATTTTATGCGTCTGGTCTCTTTCACTTTGTGTGTATAACCTGCTGATATGTGAAGCCTGTCAAGAACCATATAAGAAACTGTACTCAATATATGGGATTCCTTTTTTTGTTAAGTGAGTAATAAATGAATGTAATGAATTTTACATTACATTAGAAACGTTGTCAGTTGTAGGGTTAGGGTTGTCTTGGTAGCTAAAGGCCAGGTGTCATGTGATCTGCATCTCTTGAAGCACTGGAGGTCTGACCAGCGTTTTTCCAGGATTAATCAAGTCACACATTAAGCATGTTGCAAACAAACGTAGCAAAATGCCTGGAATGTTGGCTCCACTACAGACCTAAATATCTGAGTATTTTTGTCATTGCGTGTTAGTAGATGAACTGGGATTCGGTGTCTTAATGCACACATGTAGTCCATAAACACGTGTGATTTGCTTACATCCACTTGGGCTCTGCTTTAACGTGCAGCAGAGGACAGGGATTTCCCCAGAAGCATTAGCCTACAAATGAATGCGTGCGAAGATTGTTACCCACAAGTCTTACACGGCTCTTTGTGAACATTGTAACTCCTTTAGCCTGCAAGTTTCTGCCTTGACTACCAGACTATCCTGTGCGGTAGTGAAGTCTACTCAGTGCCGGTCATCTCAGCTCAAACGTCCTCAGTGTGTGCGCAGCTGGTGATGAAGCACTGCGAAGCTGTAAGCCATCACATTCACAAACCTGGAACACGACGAGCCGAAGCCTATTTATCTCCGGGTCTATGATCTTTTAACTCCCCTCATTTCCAGCCGTGTCCCCGACCAGAGAAAAGCTGTGAGATTTACTCTCTCCAGCTCCTACAGTTGTTTCTCTTTGGGTATGATGACATATCAGCTGACTGTAAAACTACACCAGTATTGAATACACTGAGTGCGCGGATTTTTTTTTTTTTTTTTTTTTGGGGGGGGGGGTCGTGCCTCCTTTCAGATTGTATCCCATATCGCCAGGTCGCCCTTACCGAATAAAAACGGGGACACACTTTACGGCTAAAAATACCTGTCTACGACTATATTTGGCTTGGCTGGATCACAATCGTAACGCTAAAATAGTCGGGCCCGCCCCGGCACAATGAATGGGCTCTCTGCTATCTCACTCTGCCTCCGTCGGCCAGATGCTAAATTTAGTAACAAGGCTTGCGTCAATCACGAGCCTCAGTGCGTCAAGGCTGACCCCGCCCCCCAAGGTTCATCATTGGCCAGAATTAGGACGTTGACAGCAAAGAACGCGTCTTGTGATTGGCTGTGGTGAATTATTGCTCTCTGTCGTTCCTTGGGTTCTTTTTAATATTTTGGTTGTTGTGTCCGCCGAGGCCAGGCTTCCTCTCACATCCTGTCCCCCGGAGGAGACCCTCACCTGGTTGATTTTACGGTAGTCACAAGCCTTTAAACTTCACATTAAACTAGAAAAAACTAGCAGTATATTATAGCAGGAGCAAGTAGACTATACATATATTGTGATTAGCCTAACTACCAACAAATCATGTCAACGTGATATTTAAATATGTATAGCCACCTAAAATGACTTCTAGTATATGGATTTCGTAACCCCATTTCATCCGTGTGTGTCCCTTGTGTCAGAAAAATCATCTGCCAGTAAACAACAATTTCACCCTGTGAGATGGATAAAAAATTTGTAAAATAGGCTATCTAGGTTAAATGATTCACATCAGAACATAAAGTTAAGAGAAGCAGCAGTTCAGACTTGTGGTCTGAATTTAGTCATTTTTAAGAAAATCCAGTAACAGCACGTGTCTATTAATAATTTCAGAAGCATTCAACAGTTAGTCTAGTACTAAGCATCATGCACTTACAGTATATAGCCTATCTGCATGACAATATTTTCCCTCTTATCATATCAGCAAATAAAAACCAAGTCGTGTCCTAAGTGGAATTTAAGACTGTATTTAATTACTAAAAGATAACAGCATCTCAGTTTCGAGACAATATCAATTTAGTGCTGCAACACAGGATTACTGTCATTGCCACTTGTTTTATTCATTAATCAATTAGTTGTTTGGTTTATAAAAGTAAAAGTAATAAAATAAGTAAATAATAATAAAATGGTGATAAACGTCAGTAAATCCCCAGTTGAAGAATATCCTTGGTTCACAAATCAAAGATATTCAGTTTACTGTTATTGACGAGGAAGAAACAATAATATTTTAGAATGTAAGAATCAGAAAATATCCACTTAAAAATTAGTCAAATTGAATAAATAATTAGAAAAATACAGGCTGGTTATTTTAATTATTGTATTCTTCTCATTACGGTTGTTGTGTTTTTGATAACATTGGCCATTAGCCAGGCCTATATTCCTGCCAGTGGAGATCACTGAAGTAAACTGAATTATCAACTAATCGACTGATCGAACATCGTTGCAGTTCTACACGGTTATTATGATATTAAAGAGTGCAAAGTTGGTCAGAGGCGCACGGTGTGGCGCATGTGTTATCCTGTAGTGCAGCTCGCCTGCCGGATCTCCTTCTGCTTCCTGCCCTGAAAACATGAGACCAACCGCCGCTGATTCTCGCTCTCTCTGAGCCTCTCTCATGCGCGTGCGCTCTCTCTCTCTCTCTCTCTCTCTCTCTCTCTCTCCTCTCTCGCGCTCAGTCTCTGGCACGGCGCGCGAGGCTTATGTGTCTGTACTGTACGGAGGGAGAGGGAGCTCTACTTTAAGTGACGTCACCTCTCCCATGGCGTCACATTGACGTAGCGCATACCAGCCGCTCTATGTGGAGGCAGAGCCCACATAAATGCACTATTTGACTTTCTCCACTCAGACGGCGCACATAAACAAACTCGCGTTACAACTCCACATTTTGCAAAGCACCCATCACCACTGACGCTGAGCTCACGGACCGGACGCAGAGACTCCTTGTACTCGGGAGTTTTTAATTTTTTACTCTTTGTATATCAATTTTGTCTTACTTTATGTACTTTAGAAAAGTAAGAAGAAATCAAGAAACTTTTGCCGCTGATGCACCTCCCGCGTCTCCAACATTACTAAGAGTCATATTTTTGTTTTTGTCAAATTACTTCGATCCTTTGTGACTATTCTGGATGGAAATAGGATACTTCATGCGAGGTTATAATCATATGTAAAGACGGAACCGCTACAGCAAACCAGTGAGTAAATTGTGAATGAATGACTGTGTGATATTCTGCCGTGAAGCTCGTGTTAGATTGAGTCGGCTGTGTGAATGCAGTTTATATGCCCTAGATCATATGTTATGTTGACTTTTATCCTTGTCATGTGTCCGGTCTGTTTCACTTTGTGCGTGGAACCTGTTGATATGTAGAGCCTCTTTACTCACTGCTGCTGCTTGTGTTTGGTTGTGTCTGCTGGAGCAGATGAGGCTGAATTCGGATTTAATTTGCGCTGGGAAGGTATCATATCCTTTCTGGTTGTCATGGAAATGAGATGCCTCTCACACAATGAATAGTGGAGTCAGACGCACTAATGGTGTGAATAGAGAATAGTCTAACCTACATTCAGGCAGAGCTAAGAGAGGGGTGTTGAAGCCTTTTGATTTCAAGCCATTTGTCTCGTGTAGGATTTTCTGGCGATTACTGCCTCTTTTATTAGTAATATATTGCCTAAATAAAAAGTGGTGTGTGGTTGGAGCGTGTTTGTGAGTATGGCCGAAGGTGTTAGTTGGTTTGTTTATATACCACGTCTATGCATTCACTGTTTGTCCACTGTCAACTACTTTGTTGTCCAAGCATGTGCACACTGTCATACATCAGCAGTGTGATTTTTGTCCCTGGGCTGCTTTTCGGATTAACGCAATACAAGGTGGTAGTTGTTTTCCAAGTCTCTGAGTTGTCGCCCAACCGGTGGACAGTTTGAAAACGTGATAGCCTATTATTGTCTTTTGTCTCTGTGAGGACACAGCCTCTCCTCTCATTGATCGAGGAAAAACCACCTTCAGCTATTCACCATGAAGTCACATAAGACGAAAAATCCTCCATGAAATATTTCCTAAAGGAATCAACACCCCGTACCCTGTTTTACAGCAACTGCCAAACAGGTTCTATGTCATAAATTGATTATGATAACAAACTGCCACTGATGACTGACCTAACTTGTTGATTTTACTTTGCTTTGCTTTAACACTCACGTTTACGCACGGACGCAGGCGCGCACAGGCACTTCTGACAGTCTCGCTCTCAGGACTGATTTACACTACTCCCATATTTCTGTGGTTTCTCCTTTATGTCCTCTCTTTTTTTCTGTCTGTGTTTGCTGGAAGCCTCGCGCTGTCTGGGGTTATTGGTGCGAGGGGCTACCGGGGGCTACCGGCGCTCCGGGGCGCGTGTTTTGCAGCTCTTATGTCGTTCTCCTGGTTACCGGTGCGCGCGGGGCCGGATCCCCACCGGCCAGTCGTCCTGAAAAGAAAGCGAAGAGGAACCCGTTTGCTCATTTTGGGGGGGTGGGGGGGGGGCAGATTGAAAGTCTGTCTTTCAATGAAAATATGTTTTTTTTCTTTTGCAGGTACATGTATATGCATCACACACATTGTGACAAGAGCGCACTGTACGCAATTATCCTCCTAACTTACTTTTATTTGAATAAGCCTTTTCACTTATATGAGACAATATCTCATTCATGCTGCTACTGTAACCAGTTACTTTTAAGGGTTTTCATTTCAGTCAGAACGCTCGCCACAGGAACTGAAGAATGGTTTATAGGTTAATTGTTCCAAATCAACCCTAATCTAATAAAGGTTACACAGTTGGCTGGTTTGTCTATTTGGTTTTCAACAAATTTCAACATATTTAACGGTTCTGTGAAGCAGCGCATTTGTCCACATTCTGGCAAAAGAACCATTTAAGCTGTTCTCAGAAGTTCAGTGGCTCATCTTGGAATAACACTTTGAGTTGAGAGAGTAAAAAAATGATGTTTTGATGTAAAGGTAAGACAGCCGACAGCAGGTGCCCTCAGCTGCGAGTTTGTCATGAGGGTTTCTTTTGACTTGACCGTCTCAGAGGGTCTGTTTGTGTCTGACACACAGAGAGAGGAAGAGAGAAAGCAGGAGTGGGCTTGTGACAGAAAGGGGGCGCTCTGGGCCTTGAAATCTGTCGGTAAATCTGCGCCCTGCTGCAGTATGAGGGAGTTGAGGGCGCACGGCGCACAGGAGCCCGCTGGTTTGGTTTTGGGTCCGACTCTCCAACTTTCTAGATTTCTTTCTCCCTCTGGATGAATACTGGGCAAGCGAACACGGTGGTGATCAGAGGAAAGCAAAGCGAAGGCCTGAAGGCTCTGACACACACAGCTCCTTTCAAACTTGCATCTTTATTAGGTCTGTATTTAGTTGAGATTCTTTGTAGTTTTTAATTTGAACTTGAAATTTAAAGCGAAAACAGAAAACTAATGATAATGATGGAACAGAGCTTACTTCTTAAAATGAAACTTGTCGCCCACGTAAGTGTAAGTCTTGAAATGAGCTCAAGTGCTCTGTTGTGGTTCTTGTTATTCTCTTTGTTCATAGATTTAACATCGAGTAAAATTTCTCTTTATTTAATGTAAATGTATGTTCCATGTGTTCGTATAGATTTACATGGTCATGTGCATTGATTATTACTGTCTCTGCTGTTGGCATATTGTTCTGAGATGCGCTCTTTTGTTTTTGCACAAGCAACTTACTGAGTTCATCGGTGAGACCGTTTACCAAATATTAAATTGTTTGGTATGAGAGGACATTTCTGCAGTTGTTTTAAAATTATGCCGGTAATCTTGCAGGTTTGAAAGTTTTTGGATTAACTATTGCATGTCCAACCCCACCTGGAATTTAATCCGTTAAGTTTGATGAAGCAATGTAAATCTGGTGTATTGTGTCAAAAATGATATTGAAGTAACGCTTATTGTGAAGTGATTCGCTTCATGGAGGTCTCTGAATGGGAGCTGACACTATCTACCTGCGTTTTTAGCGCCGGGCTGTAACTCATACAACTCTCCTCCAGACACAGGTTCGGAAGAGCGCGCCCAGCCGAGCACGGAGCCCCGGCGATCATACATATCCTCAGCGTCGCCCGCCGAATCCTCCCCGCTCCAGGAGCCCTGCACCGGCCGCAGCCACGCCACCCCTCAACCCCGGACACCCAGCACCATTCAGCGCGAGGCTCTTTCACCAGGTACAGACCGGGACCCGAGTCCAATCCACCCCTCAATATCAACTTTCTTTCTTTCTTTCTTTCTTTCGTTCTTTCTTTCTTTCTTTCTTCCTTTCTTTCTTTATTTCTTCTTCCTTTCTTTCTTTCTTTCTTTCTTTCTTTCTTTCTTATCTCTTTTCTCCGCTTCTTTGTAGTAAGTCCGGTTGTTGTGGTTTAGAGCTGTTTTCTAGCCCTCATTGGTGTGTGATAGGTGTTTGCACGTTTTATTTTGTCTTGTAACATAAGACACAGCACAGGTAGCCGATTGTGAAAACACAGTGGCCTCCAAATACCAGCACTGCGCTTGAATTATCTTTTTGCAAATTAAATTGCGGTTTCACATTTTTTATTTTAATTTATATTCTCGTTAAAATCTGCAGCAAACGTTTGATAATCTTGCTTGTGATCTCTTGTCTCTGTGCTCTTACGTGTCTGAGTGTGTGTGCGTGTGTGTGTGTGTGTGTGTGTGTGTGTGTGTGTGTGTGTGTGTGTGGGTGTGTGTGTGTGTGTGTGTGTGTGTGTG
>JAPQRQ010037000.1:0-10064 GCA_037367365.1 Apogon talboti | reverse complement strand
CCTCTCAGCTGGCATGTCTTGTTTATCTGTTGCTAGGTAACCCTCTCAGCTGGCATGTCTTGTTTATCTGTTGCTAGCCATTGTTCATATTTGTTCAGGTTCTTCACATTTTATTTTTAATGGATAGTTTGTTAATGTAAATATTCTAAATATTTAATTTTTTTTGCACTAAAACTAGAGAAAAATTTGGAGTCATTATTTATAGGTTATTATGCTATTTTTTTTACTTTAGATCACATTGGTCTGTATGTGGAACCTGAACTAAAACGAGTTCCACATGCTTGACTGTTAATATCTGCAGTGCTAGTTTTGTACTTTGTAAAATCATCTTGCAGGCCGGACTGGACCCTTTGGTGGTCCAGGTTTGACCCGTAGTGTGTTTGACACCACTGATATAGTCTGTTAGAGCTACAGGTGAAAACCTCGGAGAGTAAACCTGGATGGGTGTGGTGTCGAATGAAAGGAGGAGGGTCTAACATTGGTTGTTTCCCAGTCTCAACTCATCAAGGCTTCATTTACATAAAGCTAAAGCGTCCTTCCTTTGGAGAAATTTCAAGGATGCGTCTGTGAATCCTCACTGATGTTCAACTACTGATAATCCTGAGCGTCAGTCTTTGAAAAATGCTGCTAAATAAAAAAAATAGCCAACCACAACTGCAGATAAATTGTCAAAGGACAAGAAGAAAGAGCTGATCTCCTCGCCAGTGTAAAACGCATTAAATCTAATTATCTGGTGACCTTATGAGATGAGTATATAGAGAAAGTCATTCAAAGGCAGCTCAGTGTGATGATAAATTAATGGAATATCCAGAAAAAAATACAATAATAGAGAAATATTAAGAAAGCACAGAATAACATAAAATTCCAATAGAGTTTTATAACTAAAGTAAGCCTAAAGTGATGAATAGAGGGAACAGTCCTGAATTTACTAATGGTAAGTCATACAGTGAAGTAAGAAATCACGATGAGTTCAGTCATAGAAAGTGAAACTTTTTGAAACATAAATGCTGCTTCTCGTCCATTATTGTGCTTGTAAATGTCCTTCTCACTTTGCTAAATCCTACTGTCATAAATCAATGTTACTTGATTGGCGAGTGGGACGTCTCTGACTGTTCCATTTATGAGGGAATTGATCACAAGGAAAAACTAGTATTTGTACATGTGACAAAAACGGATGACTCTGTATTAACATTTATTGCACTGAATTATTTATTCATTGGCAGCTGTTATATATATGTCAACATATGGCACTTAGCACCCACTCATGCACCTCCTTCACAGGCTGCTTTGTACACTCACATGTATTGACATCTTGACACACAGATTGCTAATGTCTCCATTATCCAATACACACATCTAGCACCTTCAGTGACAGGTGAATTATAGATTTTGTCAACTATGTCCAGCCCTCAGAGAAGCTTTAATGAGCTGTATTTACCATAACTCCTGAACCGTTTGAGCTACTGACAACCTTCAAAGCTGAGATTAGGTTTTGTCTATTGTTGTATATAACACATTAGGGTAGAGGCCTGCATTGGCTGAGGGGGAGAGGCAGAGCATAGAGCAGCACAGTGGAGTCAGTGAGAGAGAGATGGAAAATTATTAGTTTTTCCAGTGTTTTAACTAAGTTGTAATTTATAATTATATATAAGTGATGGTACTGTTTTGAAGTGTTCTTGTGTGTTTAACTGTGTTTTTGTGGAGTTAAGACTGTTTTTTTTCCCCGACTTTTATTCCACTGTACTTATCTGTATTGTTCCAGTTTGTAGTTAATCAATACCTGTATTTTAGCTGTAAATATCATATATATATATATATATATATATATATATTCTGCTATCCAGGGCAGAAAGAAATTAACTGTCTGTGAAAGAAGCAGATCATGTATGTTTGAGCAGTGAAATCAAAGAAAGAGCTACAGAGACTATCACACAGGCTATAACATGAACACATAATGATCTAGACAAAGAAAAATGTGTGAGTGCAAGTGCATGTAAAATAGTTGAAAGTTTATATCTGTAATCTCAGAAAATTTTGTTCTGAACATTTACAGTTGTTTTTCATAATAATTATGATATGTCCATTTTTTTTATTTTTTACAATATCATACTGTTTTAAGCATTTATTAATCTTACGTATTATAATAATAATAATAATTAATGGTCAGATATTGAAAGTTAAGTTCTTCCTGTAAAAAGGTGCACAATAATTAGCAAAAATGACATTTTCTCACAGTTTCATTGCAAAAACAGCATAAAGAAATGTAGGTAGCCTGTTATAATAGTAGTCCTTAAAGGGTTAACAGTCTATAAGCAGAGTCTATAAAACCTGCCCTTGGTCTGTAAAAGGAAAATAAAAAGTCAAACCTTTTAAGTTGCAGTATGGAATTTTCATCAGTGGTAATTAGATTCCTACAGAGTGAAAACACACTCCCCTAATCAGTCATAGTCTGAAGGCCGATTTGTTTTCGTAGATGGTGGATTTCTTTTCTATTGCAAGCTGTGCCACTGCTGTTAGTGGAAGAATTTCAGTGCCATTCACATTCATTTCCTATGCTACTTCATAAATATAGTATTGATTTAAAGTTCTACAGAGCATTGTATGAAATGAACCTCTTCCCTACTGAGGTTATGTGCATGTGTTTGTTTTGCAGAGTTACTACAAATCTTTCATGAATCAGTCACCACTGGGGTTTATGAGCTCTAAGAACCTCTTAAAATAATAAATTACTATTTTGTTGAGTTGTGTGCTTTGTCGATTTTTTCCAATAATATTCAGAGAATTCCATTACTTTCATCAGTGTAATGGGCCATTAAAGTTGCTCACTGGTCAATGGTAACATTCCAACACCAGATAAAAAACGTCACAGGCGGTGATACAATTTAATCAGTACAGCAATACGGAATTATTGCACTCTTCTGTGTGGCATTTGCATGCTCTTCTCATAAACATGTACACTAGGTTAATTGTGTGTTTTACTAAGAAGTTTGGGTTTCCCTACAGGGACGTTAAAAATTTGCTTGAATTAACTAATTGTAACTAATTTCACACTCCTGTTTTCAGCACCACGTTACTGTAAAGTGAACAGCAGCCCTTCACCTCACCCATTCTAGCACCAAGTCAATACGATCATATGCACCGCTTAATCAGACTGTCATCTTTATCCCAGTCTACATGCACAGGAGTGTAATCAATTTATTTTTGAAATCACTTCACCTACACTACGATATATGGCAATATTCACTCTTTAAGCTTGTTAACCTATGCCATCACAGATCACAACACAATAGTCAATAGCGATTTAACAAGTCATCAACCGAGAGGTTAAACTGGTTCCACTAATAAAACTTTGATTTTAATGGAGCTAACACATTACCATGTACTTATAAAGTCCAGTTTTAGTCAAACTAACAATAATTATTTTTTTTAAGTGTCATGTAAAACCACTGACTGTTTCAGAGACACCTAGTGGCAGATACTGCATACTGTATGTTTAAGTACAAAATGAAGAGTAACCAAAAGTGTTGTATTTTCCGTCAGGATAGTCAACTGAATATAAATGATGTACTTTTGCCTCCGGAAACTGCATAAAGTCATCCTTCATCCTGTCATGCTTTGTCTGCCTGATTTTTGTAGCTCACTGTGTGTTTTCACCCTCTTCTCCTACAGATTCCACAGATGCACTCCTTGGAAACCATCTTCTCTGACAAACTGATAGATAGCCTGTTTCTCCTTTGTGTTCTCTCCACTTGGTGCGTCACACAGTTTTCCATCCACCTCCACCTCTGCTTTCCTCTGGCAGTGGGTATCCAGCCTTAGCGGGGTGCAGGCGAGACTGGCCTTCTGCTGTTACAATGACACCCATGTATAATTCATAGAGGGAGTGTGCATGGTGGTAGTTACACACAACGCTGGCCTATGTTATCTGCTTAGAGCCTGGGAGGGGGGCCACAACAACACTCCATTCAGTGTCACACTGTCACTATGACAGCTGGTTCACTTAGAAACTCCTTTTTGCATCTTGTCTTTTGGAAACAGGCAGATTTCTTTGGTGAACTAGTTCATCATAAGTGCTACAATGATGTATTTTAAGCCTGGCTTTGATAGGAGTTTTATAACCCTGACATGTTGAAATCTCACTGCATCACACATATAAAATAATCTCTAATCTCAAGCGAAAATAATGGTACATCTTATGCTACAGGATATTATTTAAGTGTATCTGTACTGGTCATGCTTACCACATTAATTGTGCTTTGTGTATTACAAGAGAGGCGCAATTTCACAAGAAAAAAAAAACATAAATGCATCACACTGGACCTTTTTATTACATGAATGACGGGCGTGGGCAGGACCTATAGGTAGCAGCCATCACTTGCCAGAAGTGATATACCAGCGTAGTTTCTAGGTGATGGAGTACGGGTAAACATGCAGCAGTCAGTGAGCAAGATTGAGTGGAAAGCACGTACTCATGCTTATTGTTTGTGCAGCTGTAAGCATTGCATTCCACCACTGTCCTAGAGACGTGGCCCAGCACTGGCCAATTATGTGTCATCTTAGACTGGTGTCTGCTGCACGGGGGTCAGTGACCAATCCATCTCAGCCCAGGTAAACAACAAGTCGTAGAGGGACCATATCTCTGACAATACCTGACTGACGAAGCAGCAACTTAGTACTCGCACATACTTGACAATGGGCTATAACATAAGTTACTGGACAGAACTACTAGTGATCTTTCAAAATAGCTAGTAGAGCCCGACCAATATGGGATATTTGGGGCCTATGCCGATACCTATATTGGGGGCAAAAAAAAACCCATATCCGATGTAATGGCTGATAACCAATATACCAGCCGATATATTAAATAAGAACATTGATATACACAGGATATATACATACATCAACACAAATTCTTATAATACCCAAAATATGAGTCAAGATTAACAACCAGAACACTATTAAATTAAAATAATTAGCATAGAATTTGATACTATAGTTGACCGTTTTAAAATAAAAACAAGTGGCTGCATTCAGCTGAAAGTGATCATACATAGGCTAATGTGAGGTGTTTTCAAACTAATACATTATGTGGTTTCAAAAGGCTCATTCACAAAAACATCTTATCAATTAGTCATATTTACTCGCTATTGAAAAATTCCATATTCAAAAGTAAATGCCACCTTAGCGTTTTTTTATTTTTTGGAGGGGGGGCGGCGCTTGGTTGACGACGACGACCACACACAAACACCCTGCCCCCTCAAATGAAAGTTACGAAGTTTCAGGGGGTAGGGAAAAGGTAAATGAACTTCACAACAGCGGGAGACGTAAAGGTATTAGTAACGCGTGTTAAGTTTCACTTTCACTTTGCGCATATCCATTGTGAGGTACACGCGGCACGGACCGCACAGCCCCGTTGGGGGGGGCAGGTACTCGGGGAGAGGGCAGAGCAGAGCACATCAACACAATCTCCGCACAGCAAAGAAGTTAATATATCGGCTACATATTGACCGACCTGTTGATTAATCGGCAATACACTATAATCAGCCGATTATATCAATTAATCGGTCGGGCTCTAATAGCTTGCAATGAAAATTCACTACATGTACCTTATAAGACTGCTTAACCCAAAGAGACCAGTGCACATCACATGATCACACATCACATCATCTCAGATGTAAATAAACAGACTACCATAGTGCAAAACATTGCTGTAGCAGTAACAGGACAATCAATCTATCAATCAAATTTTTTTATAACACAAAATCATAACAAAAGTTATCTCATGACACTTTACATTTAGGACTCTTAATAAGCCATTTCACAGACACCCAACAGAATCCTGCAGGAGCAAGCACTCGGCAATAGTGGCAAGAAATAACTTCCTTTTAACGGGCAGAAACCTCAAGACCAGTAGTTTCGACAGAAAAGATGTTTGAAGACAAAAAAGATGGTAGACACAGCACCTTCACAATAGTTTATGACCCATCAGCTGGTGAGCTAAAAAAATGTACATAGAATGGATTGAAATGTGCATTTTCTTTTAGGAATTTCTCCAAAAATGTTATTTCAGAAACAGTAATGTTTTAACTTCAAGCAAAAATTGTATGCTAGCAAACATTTAGCCTTATAAGCTTCAAGGGTCAAAATGTGTTCACACTAACCACTGACCATCTGTCACTGGTCATTATGGTCTCACTTGGAACACCACTATGTAATCATCCACATTGTTTCTCCTACATAGCAAATATGTTTGAACAGCTGTCAGCGTAGCCCAAATAAGTCTGAGGTTTGAGATTAGATCGGTACACCACTTACATTACACTATTATCTGCAACAAACATTGAGACTGACTGAGGTCAGAAAGGAGACCCAGGTCAAAATCTGGGGCAAATCCCATAGTAGAAGCCTGGCATTCAACATCAAGTGTAAATAATCAAAAGCCATTGTGTGTGTCATTTGTTAAATATACAGTATGTCTCTGTGCCATTAATATACACAAATGATTCATAGTGGTATACTAAGTATGTGAGTGGTTTGTGCATCTATGACTTTGCCCTCACAACACATTATTACTCACACTGCCCTCTGTTAAATGCATCACTTTATGTCATTATCTCAAATTAAATTGAGGAGGTTGGTTACAAACTTGGAAATCTGAGAGGCGAACTGACTGCAGGATGATTAATGCGTTTCCATGGATATTGTGGCCACGGCCATTTACAACATTTGACGCATCCCATAGGAGCTGCTTCGTTTCCAGTATTAAACCTAAAAGTATCATCGGTCTAAATTCATTGAGAAATTGTTGAGAAATTATGTTTCACTTTCCTCAGATGTGTATGGAGATGTATGTTTATTCCCTCTGGAACTGCAATGTAAATAATCCATACATAAGCAGAAGACATGTGTAGGAGTCATGTTTGACGGTTAACAATAAGGTGTGAAAATGTCATATTGACATTTTAAATTGTTTACATCGTACATTTACATCAGAAGTGAACCAAATGACAATGCTACTGTGGAAAGTCTCTCATTAATTCATTCTCTAACTGTACTGTGTTGTTTGTTCAGCATTTACGTCCATGAATCTCATGCATCTAATGTTTCAACAACACAAACTGAAGCCATAAATCTTCAGTGTGTGATACTTTTTTGTCTTCACAGGACACAAATTCCATGGTTACCTTTCAGCAGGTTGTAATTCATGTTGTCAGAGGGGAAACAGCATTTCCTCCATGTGTAGCTTTTACTTCTATTAAAATTAGGTTCTATAACACTGTATGCTCTTTATTAAGTAATTCATTCATTTTCCAATCCGCTTAATCCTCCAGAGGGTCATTCAGGGGTGTTTATGACTAATTACTGTGACTATATTCAGTGTATACTGGCTATAAGGAAGTGTTAAAAATGTAACATTACAATATATTGAACAGGATATAACAACAAATCAACTGAAAATGTTTGAATATGATATGCATGACAAGGTTTCAGACACACTGTAGACATCAGTGAGTTTCTTGTGGATCCTACATTTGGTGAAACTTCAGCAGCATGTTTGTCCACCACTGACACCACAGCCTTCATGACACTGAGGTCACCAGACTGTCGATCGGTGGATTGGATCACTCGGCCATGGCTACATCTCACAGCTTACACTGAGTAGTGGGAGGACCATCCAGCTGGCGTACTTACAGATACAGAATTTTCCAAAAATGCTCAAGGGGATTGTTACTGGAGGAACTAAGGAGGCCAATCTAATGCCTGATGTTGTGAGGATTCAGAAATGTCTGGGTGATCTTCACTGTGTGGCAGACATGCCATTGTAACAACTCACAAAATTTTAGTTTTAAAGCCAAGACTTTTACAACCAATGATGCCACAGGACATTTTATGTACTCACTGTTGTTTTTGTGCATTAATCTAGGAGTCTGTAATGAATCGGTCTAACCTCATGGACACAGACACCTGGATTTTCCATTCTACTCATGTGGAATAAGCTCCTAATTCCTTCATCAGTAGTTATAATTGTTTTACTATATTTACTTTATTTCTGTATCAATACATTATTTATTTATTTGCAGACTTATTTATGTATATTTCTTTAATTATATTGATAATACAGTATAAATTGTACAAATTGCTGTTTTCATTGTGTCTTAACAGAGTGTTTTAATATAAGTTATATGTTATAACACATATACGTACAGTGGTACCTTGACTTACGAATGCACCAACTTACGAGGTTTCCGAGTTACGAGCCGTCACTGAGTCAATTTTTTTGCTTTGAGTTGAGAGACAAAAGGGATGAGCAAAGCTTAAACTAAGGGTCAATGGTATTCCCTGCAGCTGCGACAAATAAAGTTGGACTGTGTGGGAAACATGGAATCAGTCTCCTTAATTCAGCTTTAATGCATGTTAAGTATGAATCTTATACAACTCTATACAAACAGCATGTATACAGAACCTAATGAGTCACAACTGCATTTACTATAATGGTTTGAAAGCAACAGAGGTCTATATTCTGGTTAATAAACGGCAACATTAACAAATTGAAAATGACTTTTAAGTGGCTGACTCCCATTTTTATCATTTATGCCACGCTGCATTTTCACATTAATCAGAGAAAATGCTGTAAAACTAGAGATTAACAAGTACACCAGGAACAAATATGCAGCATGCACAGAGAGAAGCCACCATAAAGACTGGTAATAGGAGGAAAAATGGTGTGAATATTTTGCTACAATTTTTAAAATTGGGATAAAAGTCTTCAAAGACCATAATGGACCTCAGAAGATTAATGCCATAAATCTCATATTGTCTGAACAAAAGGGTTAAAGACATGTTAAGTGCAAAGGGAAGTCACACTAAATGCAATATACAAGCTGTTTTTTCCTTGAAACCTTTGTTTTTACTGCTGTACACACGTGACAGGCAGTATATCCAGATTGGATCTAAATACAGAGACTAACAAACGCATATGTGTGGACATTAGAACTTTACTAAACCAACAAACCTAATGTTGGGTTAGGACTTTAAAAAAGCATTGTGTTTTTGTAAAACTAGATTACTTTACTGATGAAAACAAAGGCTCTACAAGATTAGTTCTCTTTGGAAATATCAACTCCGATTAATTTCCCTGAAAGTATGTGTACAGCACTACCATCTGTACTGTAGTTAAACCCTGTGCACTGCAGTTGAAAACATGAGAAAGTGGTGCTTTGGGTTCTTTCATTTAAAGTACCTACAACACAGGTTTACCTGTATCTAGTGAACTAAATGCCAGCCTAATAATATAGAAAACAACTGCGGCTAGATTGCTCTGAAATTGCTGTTTTTGGGTGTCTGTTATGTCATATGTTTTATGTTTCTGAGTGATGTGCTGTATTCTCATGGCTGAAACAATTTTCCTCTGAAGGACAAATAAACATATCCATCTATCTATATCTATCTAGATTACGTCACTATATTTGAAATGACTGTCACAAACAACTATTTAAAACACAAAGTGCTGCAGGAGAAGAGCTCAGAGCATCCTGAAGGACAACCACCACCCGCCATATACCCGTTTTAGGTGGGTGGAGTTGGGCTACGACCTGAGAACACCCCCGGCCCATCAGCATCAGCGCCCACGTGACCCACTTCCACACCAGCTTTTTCCCCACCACTGTGAGGATGGTGACAAAGGTCAAACAGGGGAAACAAGTCCCTCACAGCAACCAACATCGTAATATATGAAATGGATGCTAAATATCTTTGTTCTATGACCAAATCCTCAAGGTGCAATTAATGTACAACGTGCAATATTTATGTTTTTTAAGGATCAATACCACGTACTATGTTACTTTTAACATACGTCAAATTTCTTTTGACTCCTGTGTGTCTGTATCTATTTCTACCTTATTATGTGTGTTTAAGTACAGTGCGAGACATTTCTTTCTTTTAATTTTTCCTTAAACTCAAGAGCAACAACAGAAATTCCAATGTACCGTATTTTCCGGACTATAAGTCGCACTTTTTTTCATAGTTTGGTTGGTCCTGCGACTTATACTCAGGTGCAACTTATA
>JAPQRQ010036999.1:0-10068 GCA_037367365.1 Apogon talboti | reverse complement strand
CGGCGTAACCCTAAACCTAGTTGAACCCCACCGTCACCCTAAACCTAGTTGAACCCCACCGTCACCCTAAACCTAGTTGAACCCCACCGTCACCCTAAACCTAGTGGAACCCCACCGTCACCCTAAACCTAGTGGAACCCCACCGTCACCCTAAACCTAGTGGAACCCCGGCGTCACCCTAAACCTAGTGGAACCCCGGTGTCACCCTAAACCTAGTGGAACCCCAGCGTAATCCTAAACCTAGTTGAACCCCACTGTCACCCTAAACTTAGTGGAACCCCAGCATAACCCTAAACCTAGTTGAACCCCAGCGTAACCCTAAACCTAGCTGAACCTCGGCGTAACCCTAAACCTAGTTGAACCCCACCGTCACCCTAAACTTAGTGGAACCCCATCGTCACCCTGAACTTAGTGGAACCCCAGTGGAACCATAAAACTAATGGTACCCTAGTTTAACCCTAGTGGAACCGCACTGTAACCCTGGTAGGTTACAGTGCAGCCTTTAATGTAGCTGTTAATTTGAACTTTTCTTTTCTTATGAATGGCTTCTAATTACATCAAACCAACTCTAACCCTACTGTGATTAAATTAGATGGGAAAGTGTGAGCATCGCTGTGTAATACATAGTGTGAACCAACAATGTACAATTAGAACATTGCAGAAGTTTGCATCAGGTATATTTGCACCTTTCTTGTCTGTCAGCTCCCGTTCGGTCTCGGGGTTATATAGCTCATCATCTTGATCCGGAGCTTCAGTCAAAATATCCTCTAGAACGTTCAGTTCTCCATCTAAAAAACAAACACAACAAACTGACTATTAATTACTGATGTCATGCACTCATGAGTCAGTTCACGGGAGAAATAAAATAATAATCATAGGATTTCTGTGCCATTTTAAAGGATTAACAGTGTATTACGTATTGAGTTCACAGGTTCAGTTTATTAGTTGTGTTTCTTTTAAGGCTAGGTTCAGATTCTACAGGCTCGGTCTGTCCCACAACCCCTGAAAACTGTGTTCACTCGGACCCATGGTTGATGGGTGTATTAAGGATTGATTGATGGAGAAAAGGTCAAAGGTCAATTGCATCGACTTATCCTCTAACTCACACTAGACACGCTAACAATTACTCAATAACAACATGTCATTAAACAGTCTCTAAATAACTGGACTTGTTAGTAACAGTGCAACAGTGAGAAGGTTCATGTAGTCAGGATGATAACCTGTTAGTGCATGTCTTTGGATGGTGGGAGGAAGCCGGAGTACCCAGAGCGAACCCAGACAAACACAGGTTTGCCACCATCGACTAGTGTTGGTAGTGAACCCGGGACCTTCTTGCTGTGAGACGACAGTGCTATCCACTGCAATCCAATCCATTTTTATGTACAAACCACAAATTTATAGAAACACAAAGGTTTCCAAAGTGCTGTACAGTAAAATAAACACAATACAAACATAAAACGATGATAAAATACTGAGCTAAAAAACGCAATAAAACAATGAATAAATAGACTGTACACCCCAGATAAAATATCTGTGCAAATAAAATCAGCGACCTAGGCATTGTGAAAAGCAAAAGAAAAGAGGAGGGTTTTAAGAAGAGTTTAAATGAGTCTGTGAGGACGGCTGTCTAAAGTGCAGTTCATTCCACAGTTTTGAAGCTGCAACAGAAAACGCTGGGTCCCCTCTGAGCTTCAGCCCAGTTTTAGGAACCCTCAGGAGCAGCTGGTCAGCTGACCTGAGAGATGGGCTGGGTGTGTAGGGGTGCAGGAGTTCAGAGGGGTACAATGGGCCAAGACCATGGAGAGACTTAAAAGCAAATCAAAGGATTTTAAAATGACTTCTAAAATGGATGGGTAGCCAGTGGAGTGAAGCTCAAATCGGTGAAATGTGTTTAAACTTTCTTGTGCCAGTTAAAAGACGTGCAGCTGTGTTCGGAACCAGTTGAAGTCGTGTGATGGAGGACCCACTAACCCCATATAAAGTGCACTACAGTAATCCAGCCCAGTGGACACCAAGGCATGGATTACCGTTTCAAAAAGCTGTCTCTGGAGAAAAGGTTTGATTTTTGCCAGCTGCCTTAACTGGAAGACTATAAAGGCTTCAAATCACATAAAACAGTTATTTTTATATGATCATACACTAATAAAATGAATACAATTTCTTACTAATATGACCAGTTCATGAACCAAAGTAAAGAGTTGGCTTTAAAAAGGGTGACCTCAGTTATGACATTGAATTCCATTGCATTCCAAATAATTTAACATTCAAACCATCAGGATGCAGTAGAGGTATAGGTCTATGTTTGGCCGCTGTGTGTGATTCACTCAGTCACTGTCCAGGGTTTCCCCCATGTACATTCTGCAGCGGAGCCGCACCGCTGCTGAATTCTCAGTGCCGCTGCAAAAAAAACCAAAAAAACAAACAAAAAAAACACGCCACTTTATTCTGAGGCTGACAAGTGATGATTATTCCATACTTTTCTGAATATATACATGCTGAGATGTATATATAAATTGTATTCAGTTAGGAAGCTCCATCTTGTTAATTCAGACAATGATTGAAACTCAGCTCCAAGCTCCATCTTGTTTAGCACTTTTCCCGGCTGTTTGTTAATTACTGGTAATTACTTTTTCCCCGCTTTTGTCAGCTACTTGTGACTTCCACCGTACGCATAGACCTTAAGTGTTCGGCTACCGGTCCATACGCCTAGCCACTCCGTATTAAATATGTCTGAACTAGGGATAGACCGATTATCGGCACCGATATTTAGCATTTAGACACATATCGGCAATGGCCTTTTTCTTTTTTTTACCTGACAGCCAATAAAGAGATCAATTTAAAACTGGGTTATTTTGGCTCTGATGCAGCAGCGCCTCTCTGTTTGCTGTCACTACTCTGTCTCCAGCATTGTCCCACCCACAGAACCATCTGATTGGTTACACGCTCTGGTTACACACAGAGCCACGGCACAAGTAACATCCAATCAGCAGTGAAAGCTGTGCATGCACAGTGCTCACACACATGGTGGAGAGGAGAAAAAGTTTTGCTGAATGGAGAAGGTCCGGAGAGCAGATATATGTTTTGAACATGGATGTATAAAGAGAACCGGATACAGCGTTGGAGGTGGGGCCGTTCATTCCTACGGACGTTGCTCAGTGGCGCATTATGCCGGGTGACATGGCGGGCATAAAAATACCCGGATCTTCTGCATCATTTCCGCATTATCTGGCCCATAGAGCAGGCGCACTAGTGTTTCCTTTAACCCTGCCTCCGGAGCGTTTGTACCAGTGATTTCCGCCAGCTAGCAGGAGTTAGCACTGCAGGCTAACTTCAATGGGGACCAAACAATTCAGTTGTGCGGCTCTTCTAGCCTTCAGAAATGTTCCCTGCACTTTGTGTTAGAATTTTAAAATAAAGATGTCTATTGTCTAAGATTTTTTTTTTAAATTTAACATGTTGCAAATCTGATAAGCTGTTTAATAAACATAATCTTAAAGGCATTTAAACAAAGTTAAGTGTTGGAGTTTGTGTTGTTCAAAATTTTGACACCAATATTTTCCCTTTTAATGCAAATGAATATCAGCTCCAAATATCAGTTATCGGCCTCCTTGACTACTGAAAATCGGTATCGGCCCTGAAAAAACCATATCGGTCTATCTCTAGTTTGAACCCAGACAGTGAATCAAACATAGGCCTACACCACTACTGTATCTGGTTGGTTCGAATGTTAAATTACTTGGAATGTAATGGAATTCAATGTCATAACTGAGTCCAACCTTATTAAAGTCGACTCTTTACTCTGGGTCATAAACTGGTTAGTGAGAAATTGGATTCATTTTATTGGCGTATGATAATACAAAAACTACAGACTTATGTGATTCGAAGCCTTTATAATGTTAATTTTGCCTCGCTTCACCCTTTGGACCCCCCTCCCTTTCCATGGATCCGCCCCTGGACTCGAACCAGGGTTCGGGTTAATTCATCTCAGGTGATGACCAATGTTTCACAAACGGAAGCTTCGTCCGCAACAACAATACTAACCGTAAACTGGTTATTTGTGACGTTAGGAAGAACCTGACGAACCCTCCTGCCCGACAGGGGAGCGGGTCACGTGACACGAGCCCACATATTGATCTGTAGCTGATTATTGATCCAAACTGAACCTTTAAACAGTTCAAACATAGTCAGCTCCAGCTAATGCTAAAGCTAACAAAGCAGCTCGTGAACCTCACCTTTATCCTCGCGCCGGTCGGCCGCCATTTCAGCGGCGGTCACGTGCCTCTGCCTCGCACACAGGTGATGTTCCGGATGAACCGATATTTGTTTGTGGAGTTTTGTTAATTTAATAGGTTTTTTGACGAAAGAGTCAGAGAAACTCACACGGAGCGGCTGAACGAGACAAAATGGCTGATGGACGGCGGTGTTCTTCTTCTGTGGTGTAAAGGGCAGGTGGCGCGGTGGTAAACAGTGTCACCTGGAGGCGGGAGAGGGCAACAACACCACACACCAACAAATAACACTAAGGTCAACCAATTCGAGCAGAACAGTTTGTCAGGACCTTCATCTTATTACCTGCATGCAAATGTTCAGTGCTCAAATAAAAATACTAATGATAAATTAGAATATAAAAATATATGTGAAAGAGCAACGTATGAACAGCATCTATTATGAGTCTTGAACCTTTTGCACATTAGTGACTTGTCTCAAACCATTCTATTGACTGACTACACTAATGTCCTTGAATTAGCAAATAAAATGAATTAAAATGGAAAATACTTTTAAATCATATTAAGGCTAAAATACTTGAACTAGTTTTAATTCTGTACAAACCCAAACACCTTCTATATTAAGCTTCACTCGTTACATCATAACTATGATTCACATGTTAGGTTTTAATTTATCAATTGTCATTTTCGCTCAGTTATTTTACATTTTATTTATTTTGAAACATACATGTTCTAATATCAGGTGCTTTTATTTTGGACGTCAAGATAACGGATATGCTGGGTGTTTCATCACGAAAACTTCTGGCTCTGTGGGAAGTTCTCCACGGCCAGAGGAAGGACAGTGGCATCATCAGCAGGAAGCAAACGGGAAAACGCTACATGGTGAAATCCTGAAGACCCTGTTTTGACAGCGGTTGAGCACGATTGTTCCGTGAATGGGTCTGAGATAGGTAGTTGGACCAGCATGGATTTTGATGAAGGCAGGGAGGAAGAGTATGTGGGGAAAATGAGTGGACGACTCAATGGAAATTCAGGGTGTAAGAGAATAAGAGCAGGGAATTATGGGAGAGATACGAGTGAGGAAGAAGGGCTTGAACGAGTGAAGCGTAAAACATCTACTCGAAATATTATTATTATTATAAGATTTAAAGAAAAGTCCCAGAGAAATATGAAAAAAATCAACCTGTTTCTGTTGACAACAACACTGGCAGTAAGACTGGAGAGATTGAACATGCAAAAGTATTAGATGATGGTAATCTGTTAGTAAAATGTGCAACCAATGAATAAGTTGGAAAAGCACTTAGTCTGAAAGAGATTGGGAAAAATAAAGTGGAAGGCACCAAGGGCGGACTGGGGCGAAAAACCAGCCCGGGAATTTGTACCCCTGACTGGCCCACTCACAGCATCATGAGTTACTTCTGCTGGGGGGGTGCATTCCGTCTGTTCCATCCGTTCAGCTTTGTCGTTCCAAATGTCACTCGCACACCCTCTCACTGGCCCACTGACCAGCCGAAACGGCCCACTAACCCAGCGGCCCACTGGGAAAACTCCCGGTACTGCTGGGCCAGTCTGCCTCTGAAAGGCACAGGGAGAGTGGGAGTACAAAATGATGGTCGGTGTAAAGGAGTTATAATGGGAGTTCCAATGAGTGTGGGAATGGAGGAGCTAAAGGGAAGCATGAAAGGAGGAAAAATAGTGAATGTATAAAGAATGACAACAACTAAGGAGGGGGTGAAGAGGGACAGCGACACTGTACTAATGGAGTTTGAGGAGGAAAATGTGCGAAGGAAGGTATTTTTGGGTTTTATAAGCTACCCAGTGAAGGTGTATGTGCCAAAGCCATTAAGATGTTACAACTGTCGAAGGTTTGGACATACTGCTAAATTTCGCAAAGAGCAAAGAAGATGTGCCAGATGTGGAGGCAACCATGAGTATGGAAAGTGTGGAGAAGGGGTGAAACCAAAATGCTGTAACTGTGGTGGAGCTCATAGTGTGGCATATGGTGGATGTGAGATGATGAGGCAAGAGAACCTCATCCAAAAACTGAGAGAGAAGAAAATTACATATGCAGAGGCTGTGAGAGTGTCAAGAGAACAAAATAAAGAACAAAAAACAGCAGGGGGGCAGAGGAACAGCCAAACTTGAGTGACAGAGTGTCTGTGGACAAAAGGGCCTTGGTAACATTTGTTGCAGGAGTTATTAATAGTACTGCTGAGGTCAAGTCAAAGAGCGGTAATATTCAGCTGGTTATTAAGGCGGCAGTGAACCACCATGGATTAGTGGGACTGACATGGGAAGATGTGAGGGATGATCTTCCAACTCAGTGGAGCCAGGAAGTACAATGGGTTGGTTAGTGTTTATTGTGGTACTACTCCTACAGTGGAATGCAAGGAGCTTATTGGCCAATGGTCAAGAATTTGAGCATTTCATTAAGGAATTCTTTGTCAAGCCTGATGTAATATGTGTGCAGGAAACCTGGTTAAAGCCAAATCTGGATTTTGTTCTAAATGGATATACAGTGGTGAGGAGGGATGGAACTCATGGAGGGGGAGGAGCATGCGCTACATTCATAAGACAAGCGATTCCTTATAGAGTCATTGATAATCAAGATGAACTGGAGTTTAGAGCTGTGGAAAGATGGGAGAAGGGGGAGGAAGTGATGATTATTAACTACTACAATCCCTTCAAAAGGCTGGTTTTGGAACATTTATTAAAAATACAAGGACAACATGATTGTTAAGTGATTTGGTGTGCTGATTTCAATGTGCACAGTTCCCTATGGGGGGTTCACACACAGATACAAATGGTAAGATTATTGAAGATTTGGTTGATGAAAGGGGTTTGGTCTGTGTGAATGATGGTACAGGAACCAGGGTTAACATTACAACAGGCTCTGAATCAGTGTTAGATATTACACTGATGTCTGATTCTATGGCCGCAGTAAGCAAATGGGAAGTTTTAACAGCTACAACTGTAGCCAGTGACCATTATCCTGTTTTACGCTCAGTAGGTGAAAGAGTGGAAGTGAGGACAGGCGGTAGGGTATCAAAGTAGGTCTTTGGTAGAGCAGACTGGCATAACTTTCATGTATTAGCAGAGGAGACTGTGACAAGGGTTAATATTGAGGGAGATATAAATGATGTAAATAATCAGGTGACCTCAGTAATTAGTGAGGCAGCAGAAGGATCTATACCTAGGAGCAAAAGTACAATGAATAGAAAGCTGGTACCATGGTGGACAGAGGAGTGTCGACAGCCTGTAAAGACAGAAACAGTTAGGTCATTTAGACGACTCAAGAGAACTCACAACATACAACATTTGAGTTTAAAAAAGCACAAGCATTAGTGAGAAGGACAGTACACCAAGCTGAGAGGGCATGTTGAATATATTTTTGCAATAAAATAGGGACAACCACACCTGTGGGGGAGGTATGGGGATGATGAAAAAGATGGGAGGAGAGAATGGAAATACCCAGTTTTAACATCTGAGGAAGGAATAATAAAGATAGGGCTGAGGTTATGGTTAAGATGTTTGCAAAAATACACGGCTCAGATCTTTCAGAAGAAGGGAGAAGGAGGAGGGGAATAACATTAAGCCAGTATCCAGGTGTGTTAGACAGGAGGGAGGAGACAGACCAGTTGATAGAAAAACCATTTTCATTAGATGAAATGTTGAGGGCAATATAAATGTTATGTTGAAACATCTAGGAGAAGGAGCATTATCAAAGCTGCTGCAGTTAAACAACAAGGTGTGGGAGGAGGGAAAATTACCAACAACATGGATAGTGATCCCAATAAGAGAACCTGGTCAGGACCCATCTTAACCTACTAGTTACAGGCCCGTAGCATTAACTTCCAACTTATGCAAAATAATGGAGAGGATGTAGTAGAAAGGCTGTCATGTGAACTTGAAAAGAGAGGATTACTGGTAAGTTGTCAGAGTGGTTTCAGGAAGGATAGGAATACGATGGATTCAGTGTCAAGATTAGAAACTGAAATAAGGACGGCCCAAAGTTACAGGGAGTCAGTCATCACGGTGTTTTTTGACATAGAAAAGGCATATGACATGATGTGGAAGGAGGGATTGCTAATAAAGCTGCATAAGATGAATGTTGGAGGAAGAGCGTTCAACTGGGTAAAGGATTTTCTATTTGGAAGGAAAATTCAGGTTCAGATTGGATGGGAATTATCTAATCAATTCATGGTTGGAAACGGTACACCTCAAGGCAGTGTTATCAGTCCATTATTGTTCAGTGTTATGATCAATGATGTTTTCTCAAATGTACCACATGATATAGGGAGGTCATTGTTTGCTGATGATGGGGCCCTGTGGAAGAGAGGAAGGAATATGGAACATACCATCAGGAAAGGGAAAAGAGCAATGGATGAGGTGGTGGAGTGGCAGTACGATTGGGGATGCAGGTTTTCAGTGAATAAAACACAGACTGTGATATTTATAAGGAAGAGAGTGAAGGAAAGGCTGAAACTAAGAATGTATGGAAAGGAATTAGAGATGTAGGAAAATTCAAATTTTTAGGGGTGATCTTTGATTCACGGTTAACTTGGTCAGACCACATTCAAAGAATAAAAGTTAAATGTAAAAAAGTAATAAATGTGATGAGATGTCTGACAGGTAGCAATTGAGGTGCAAGTTGGTCAGCTCTTAAAAGAATGTATGTGGCCTTGATTAGGTCGGTTCTTGACTATGGTTGCAAATTGTTCAGCAGCCAAATCTCTCACTGAAAGGCTGGACGTTGTGCAGGCTCACACATTAAGGGTGTCCAGTGGGGCATTTGAAACCTCACCTGTACCTGCTCTGCAGATAGAAAAGAGGGAAATACCCTTAGAAATCTGAAGGAAGCAACTGGTGACCAACCACCGGGTTACTCTGCAGGGACACAATGATTCTCACTCAACAAAAGCTGTGTTGCAGGAGAACTGGGAAGATGCAAGTAGTCAGAGGGATGACTTTAGTAAGATAGGGAATGACTGCCAGAGAGATGGGAGTCAGAAGGATGACTGTAGTAAGATAGGGAATGACTGCCAAAGAGATGGGAGTCAGAAGGATGACTGTAGTAAGATAGGGAATGACTGCCAGAGAGATGGGAGTCAGAGGGATGACTGTAATAAGATAGGGAATGACTGCCAGAGAGATGGGAGTCAGAAGGATGACTGTAGTAAGATAGGGAATGACTGCCAGAGAGATGGGAGTCAGAGGGATGACTGTAGTAAGATAGGGAATGACTGCCAAAGAGATGGGAGTCAGAGGGATGACTGTAGTAAGATAGGGAATGACTGCCAGAGAGATGGGAGTCCTTGGATTGTAAATTAGCCCCTCGGTGGTGTATCCAGATGCGGTCCCTTGGACGCTGGTATGCCCAGATATAGACTGGCATCTATTAGAAGATAAAGGGAAGGAAAAAAAGATGGACCAGATAAGTGCATTCTATGATCATGTTTCAAATGAGTGTGGGGAGTTTACATTGATTTACACAGATGGTGTCAAGAAACCTGAGACAGGAGTGACAGGATTTGGGATGGCAGTTCCAACAAAAGAACTTGAGATAAGCAGAAGAACATCTGATGAATTAGGGGTCCACACCGTGGAGATGTTAGCAGTGTTGAGGTTGCATTGGAATGGGTGGAAAAAATCAAATTTTATTTATATAGTTAGTTCCAACTCATAACAGAAGTGATCACATGACCCTTTACATATAGATGTGAATAAACCAGACTGTACACACACCAACAGAATCCACCAGGAGTAAACACTGGAGACAGAGGAAGGACAAAGCACCTTTAACAGGAAGAAACCTGGAGTAGACCCGCCTCCTGGAGGAGGG
>JAPQRQ010036998.1:0-10069 GCA_037367365.1 Apogon talboti | reverse complement strand
CAAATGGGTCATATCTGATGACCATGAAAAGATGACAAACTGTATTTTACACCAATTATTTACATGTATTGATAGAAATAGTGGATCAACAGGTATTAAACAGTTTAGATCAGTAGATGGTTTAGGGTCGACGGTTGATATCAATTATTTACATGTATTGATAGAAATAGTTGATCAACAGGTATTAAACAGTTTAGATCAGTAGATGGTTTAAGGGTCGACGGTTGATGTTTGGGTCTTTATGGGTTTACCCGCCTTTTTTTTTTGTTGCGCTCTGCGAATTAGAAGCACCAGGGGTTACCAACTTATTCTGTCATATCGATTTCTTAGATAATGGTCCCAACTCCCTGGCGGTTGTGAGCGTTCAGAAACTGTTTTCTGCAGATGAGACGGGGAGGAGAGGCTGCAGGAAAATGCTCTGAGATCTCAGGTGTTTGATAAAAGCAGAAGTAGCAGCGCTCACAACAAAAGGTACTGCGTCTAAAAATGAAAAATCCTTCATTATGATTGAAAAATTAATCACAATGACCCTTTGTACATCTGTTAACGACTACATTTGTCTTCGAGGTCAGTGCATTGGCAGGAAGCGGTGTTCTCTTTAAGTGTTTCCACTTTCAGCAGCTGAAAAAGTATTCAGCAGGGTTTGCTGATGTTCATCCTCATGTTACTTTCCCACTTTTCAAATCAATACAATTAATAGCGTAATAATTAATCAACAAAATAACGAGTAACATGAACAAAATAAGCCAAAATGTCATCTTCTACAACATTGACTCACCAGTAAAACCCATGGAGTTGGATCAATGACAGTGGATGGACACAGTTGGTTTATGTTCAGTTAATGATATCTTTGCTGAAAAATTAACTTTTTTTTTTCAGTTTTCTCTGTTTCTTATATAATAACCCTCAACTTAATCTGAGTTTTAATGAACATCTACAGGATCAGTAAATTAAATATAGGAAAATACCAGATTTTCACTGAAAAACTACAAAATGCAGAGGATAATATTAGAGTAAATGGTGAAACATCACTTAAGAAATAGCAAATCTAGAGAAAAAAGCTACTTTGGAACTGCCAGATAAGTAGCACTGGGTCTTTATGGGTTAACTTTGTACAAGCACAGGAGACTGAATATGTTACATTCATTGTGATTTTTCTGTGAGAATCCCCACCGGATAACACCGTCAGTGTTTGATGTTGTGTGGAACGGCGCCCTGAATGCAGCAGATTCATCATCCTCAGCAACAAGCGTGTTTAGGTGTTCTGCGATGCAACGGAGCAGCCGGTTTAGCCACAGGACAGCTCATTAATCATTTTTAGTAATCATTTTATTCCAACTCCTCCGGCTGCTTTTTACAATGACATATTCTTAAACATACAAACAGTTGGAGCTAAAAGTAGAATAAAGACACAGTCCAAAGCATCATGTGTCTAATATTCAACAGGATGTTCATGGACATAGGGACACAATGTTAAGGTGCAGAGTTTGATGCTTCATTAACAGCAGAGGTGTCACACATACAGCCCATGGGCCAAAACCTCCCCGCCAAAGGGTCCAACCCAGCCCACACTGAATATATTAACAATCAATGGTGTCGACTCATTTAACCTATAAATCACAGGTGTCACAGGTGTCAAACATGCGGCCCATGGGCCAAAACCAGCCTGCCAAAGGGTCCAATTCGGCCCCTGGGATGAATTTGTGAAATACAAAAATTAGACACAAGATATTAACAATGAAGGATGTACAGACCATAATGATTTAAAGTGGATCAGACAGTAAAATAATAACATAAAAACTTTTAATGAAAACCACAAATTTTCTCTTTGTTTTAGTGTAAAAAGTTAAAACTATGGGCAGTACGGTGGTGCAGTGGATAGCACTCGTGCCTCATAGCAAGAAGGTCCTGGGTTCGATCCCAGGAGTTTGCATGTTCTCCCCGTGTCTGCATGGGTTCTCTCCCACCATCCAAAGACATGCTGATAGGTTAATTGGTTAATCTAAAATGGCCCATAGGTGTGAATGAGAGTGTTGTTTGTCTCTGTATCAGCCCTGCGATGAACTCACTAGGCTCCAAGTGACCCTAGTGAGGATTAAGCAGGTTCAGAAAATGGATGGAAGTTAAAATTATGTGGACACATTTACAAACAATCCTTTTATAAAAAAATGTGAATAACCTAAAGAAATATGAGCAACCTGAAATGCTTTAAGAGAAATAAGTGTAATTTTACCAATATTATGCCTGTTACTAAATATTTTGTGTAATTGTAATGCAAGTTGTAATGCACGTGTGTGTGTATATATATATATATATATATAGAGAGAGAGAGAGAGAGAGAAAGAGAGAGAGAGAGAGAGAGAGCGAGACAGAGAGATAAGTTGAGATGATGAGTTTATTTGATTAATAAAGTAATTATTTTTTGTTGATCAAAGGTTAATTTATTCATTAATGACCAATTCATGTATTTTTCTTATCAATGAAAGGGGGCACTTTTCATTTTATATTTTGCATACAAAATTGACTAAGATGTGTTATTTTTAATAAATTACAGTTAAATTTATGTTGTTTACAAAGTTTTGAAAATAAAAACAGACACCTTTGGCACAGGAACAAATTTTGCCTCATTTTTTCAATCAATTTCAATCAAAATGCTGAAGCGAGAGTTGGAGTACTTGGCTAAAAAAGTATATTTCATGGGGTACTCCACTGTAAAAAGTTTGAGAACCACTGGCTTATTCATTGGACGGAAAAAACGTAGCAGAGGGTAACAGAGGGAGAAATGACTAAGTGTGTGCTTCTGTTCTGGTGGGGAACCTGAAAGTCCACTGACTGACAGATGGAGCCCATTTTCTCTGGGTTAACTCTTCATTTTCTGGGTTTCAGATGTGTTAGAATGAGTCCAAACAGTGCATTATGTCAGTGATCGTCCCTATGGGCACAGTGGAACACGGTGTTTGTGTAGTTGTGCTCCATCATTCACCAACGGTCCTTAAATCCCCAGATAAAACTAATAAAACTTCTGCTCTTTGTCACATGAGCTCAATAAATTCTTCAGGACGACTTATTACTGTGGGAAAAGCACACAGAGACAGTTTCTGCAATATTCCTACACCCACTGTCAACATTTAATGACAAGTTAAGTTATTCAAGCTGTGTATGAAATAATGCATGACTTTAACCTTTATCGGGCAAGTAACTATTTTACACACAGGTGACGTAAGCACCAGATGCACACAGAACATCAGAACATCGTTGGGTGAAGCGGCCCCAAGCTAGCAAGGAGAAGGAGTGGCTCCAGTCCGATGAAGACGCCGATACCATCCTGAAAGCAACTGCCAAAGGGGAAGCTGAAAGATGCCTTAAGACGATGACCACAGTTATCATCAGCCTAGCCGCACAGAGGTTTGGTCTCGAGGAGAAGCAAACAGCAAAGCTCCCCTACACCATGAACAACAGAGCTAGCGAGATCCATCAGCTCTGACAGGAACTGAAGAGCTTGAGGCGGCAGTTCAAGGTGGCCAGTAAAGAAGAGAGGGGACCTCTTGTGGAGCTACGCAGCATAATCCGCAAGAGGCTGATGACCCTGAGGAGGGCCAAGTGGCACAGGAGGCGGAGGAAGGAGATGTCCAGGAAGCAAGCTGCCTTTCTAGCGAATCTGTTTGGGTTCACAAAACAGCTGCTAGGGCAGAAGCGCAGTGGTCAGCTTGCCTGCTCCAAAGCCAAGGTCGACCACCACCTCAGGGAGACCTACAGCGATGAGCGCAGAGAGCAAGACCTAGGCCCCTGTAGGTCCCTGATTGATCCTTCTCTACCAGCTTTGGATTTTGATGGGAAGGAGCCCGGGTGGAAGGAGATCCATGAGGTGGTTAAGAGGGCAACAGCTAGCTCCGCTCTGGGGCCTAGCGGAGTGCCTTACATGGTATATACGAACTGCCCCAGGCTACTCCGCAAGTTCTGGAGGATCATGAATGTGATCTGGAGGAGGGGCAAGGTAGACCAGTGGAGACAGGTAGAGGGTGTGTGGATCCCAAAGGAGCAAAAGTCCCAGAACATCAATCAGTTCTGAACCATCTCACTGCTGAGTGTTGAAGGGAAGATCTTCTTCAGCCTCGTTGCCAGGCGACTGACAGACTACCTCCTGAAAAACTCTTACATCGACACCTCGGTCCAGAAAGGAGGGATCCCGAAGGTCTCTGGATGTTTAGAACATACCGGTGTGGTCACCCAGCTCATCAGGGAAGCTAGGGAGAGCAAGGGAGATCTGGCTGTGCTGTGGCTGGACTTTGCAAATTCCTACAAATCCATACCCCACAAGCTGGTTGAAGAGGCACTGAACTGACATCACATCCCGAAAAAGTTCAGAGCCCTCATCTTGGACTACTATGCCAACTTCAGCCTGAGAGTCTCCTCCGGATCAACAACCTCTGACTGGCACAAGCTTGAAAAGGGAATCATCACCGGATGTATGATCTCGGTCATTCTCTTTGCACTCGCCAAGAATATGCTGGTGAAATCTGCAGAAGTTCAGTGTGGGGAGCCCCTCACCAAGTTCGGAGTCCGACAGCCACCCATCCAAGCCTAGATGGACGACTACATCTGTCCCAGACTGCAGGTGGATCGTGAACAGCCTTGTAGAGATTATCTCCTGGGCCCGCATGAGCTTCAAACCGGCTAAGTCAAGGTCTCTCGTGCTGAAGAAAGGGAAGGTGACTGGCAAGCTCTGCTTCTCATGTGGCACTACCAAGATACCATCACTCACTGAGGAACCTGTGAAAAGCCTGGGGAAGGTGTTCAACTGCAGCCTGAGAGACGCAGTCTCCACACAAGCAAACAACTGAGAGCTAGAGACCTGGCTAGCTGCAGTGGACAAGTCTGGCTTCCCTGGCAAGTTCAAGGCCTGGATTTACCAGCACGGTATTCTCCCTCGGATCCTCTAGCCCCTCTTGGTCTACGGAGTCCCCATTTCACCAGTGGAAGGCTTCGAGATGAGGGTCAGCAGGTTCCTCTGCAGGTGCCTGGGACTGCTGCGAAGCCTGAGCAGCATTGCTCTGTACGGGCAGAACCACAAGCTAAAGTTCCCCATCAGTGGCCTGAGCGAGGAGTTCATGGTGACTCGAGCCAGGGAGCTGCTGCAGTACCAGAAGCCCAGTGACCCAAAGGTCGCCCAGGCTGGGATCGAGGTCAAGACAGGATGGAAGTGGAGAGCTGCCGAAGCTGCAGACATGGCAGAGTCAAGGCTATGGTAAAAGGTGCTAGTGGGCACAGTGGCACAAGGGAGAGCTGGTCTGGGTCGTGGCAAACACCTCGCTATGACAAGGAACAGGGGAAAGAGAGGAGGTTGCTGATCCTGGAGGAGGTGCGAGCAGGAGTAGAGGAGAAGCGGGCCAGCCAGATGGTGGAAATGCGGTAGCAGGGAGCCTGGATGAGATGGGAGCAAGCTGTGGGGCGCAAGGTCACATGGACCAAGCTGTGGAAGGCTGAACCCCACAGGATAAAATTCTTGATCCAGGCAGTCTACAACATGCTGCAGAGCCCATCTAACCTCTTCACCTGGGGGGAAGGCATAGACACCAGTTTGTCCCCTCTGCCAGAGGAGAGGAACCTTGGAACACATCCTCACCTGCTGTCCAAAAGCCCTTGGCGAAGGGCGCTACCGCTGGCGACATGACCAGGTCCTGAAGGCCATAGTGGACGCTATCTGGGGTGGGATTAGACACAGCAAGAGCCTTTGCCCAGTAAATACCACAAGATACTCGGCATCACAGCTGGGGCCTGATCAACACCGGCTGGATCGCCTGGGGGAAGGGGTCTGATTGTTGAAAGACCCAAAACCCCCTGTGATCCCAGGTTACATCACTGATGATGTGCCCAGGGGCACCACAAGGTGTATCTAAGAACTTTTCGGTAATGTCCACAAAAATTAAATATGGGGCCAATCCCATGCCTCAGTGAGGTCCAAAAGCATGTTGGTTTTTTAACACTACAGAGTGATTCTGACAGATTTTATAGACATTCTGAAGCTGTAAATAGTGAATATGAGTGATTTTGGTCAGTTTATGACCTTATATCAGTTCTTTTACTGCATGTGTTTACTTTTTAGCAAGTGCTAATCAGATGTTTTATGGCAAGAGGAGGGAGGCTGTTTTCACGGCAACCAATGAGGAGCTAGACGACTTTTTTTTTTTTTTAACCACTAACGGGCAAGGAACCAATTATGGTAACTTCATTGACCTTGATTTTCTACATGATGATAACAAATTTTGAAAAATGTCATAAAAGTAACAAAGTCTTGTTATGTCCTCCAATAACCCACTATGGTTGAAATTTTGAATTTCAGAGGTTTTTAATGAGTGCCCTATAAGGGGTTAACCCTTAGCCTCTAAACATATTTAACAGGAACATACTGTAAAAAGCAACAACCACAGCAAAAATGTCATATTATGTATTATATGTATTATATTATGTATTATATATGTGTGCAAATATAGGCTTACTTGCATAAAAAATAAATAAACAAACAAATAAAACAAAATTTAGTAAGCTCAACATCCAATTTCCATAAAAGTGCAATACAAGGAAAACTGTAGAGAAATGATAAATACTGTTGCCTGTTGAGGAGTATCTTAATATTTCATTACTACTTATTTTAGCTGTTATCATTCCTCAATGACCTGAACAGGCACGGGCGACCAAAAGCATCTACTGATCTAAACTGTTTAATAATTTCTGATCCACTAATCATATGATTATCAGATCAAATCATCAGATATGACCCCTTTGGACATTCATAGGCTTCGTAGTTACTGTGGAAACACCGTCATCGTCTACGACATTGATTCACCAATAAAACCCATTGAGTTGGATCAATGACAGTGGATGGACACAATTGGTTTATGTTCAGTTAATGATATATTTTGCTGAAAAACTAACTTTTCCTTCAGTTTCATCTGTTTTTGATATAATAACCTTCGACTGTGATCTGAGCTTTTATAAACATCTACATGATCAGTGAACTAAATATGGAAAAATAGATGATTTACACTGAAAAAATGCAAAATACAGAGGATAATAATATAATAAATGGAGACAAATCACTTAAGAAAGGTTAAATCTAGAGAAAAATTCATTTGGGAACTGACACAAAAGTAGCACTAGGTTTTTATAGGTTAAAAAAAGTAGATAAATAAAACAAAATTTAATAAGATCAACATCCAATCTCTGTAAAAGTGCAATTAAAGAAAAACTGCATATAAATGATAAATACTATTGATGAGTATCTCAGCATTTCATTGCTACTTATTTTAGCTGTTATTATCCCTCTAAGACCTTAACAGCTGCACAGGAATAGGATGAAAAACTGTGATATGAAAAGGAACCAAGTGGTGTGAGTGAAATGGAATAAAAACTGCAATATTTGTCTCTGAGATGCTTAAGTACAAGTACCAGTACTGAGTATAAGTACTGCCATTCCACTACTGATTAATACTGTGGGAAAAAACCTACATGATATAATTTGTTCTATAATTATGTCAGAAAATATCAGACTTTCAACACAGGAGCTTTAGATCCACCTGTGTTCCAACAGTAGCTCTTTGTACCGATGTCCACACACACACACACACACACTTACTCCCACAGGTGGTGTTGTTGCAGTGCTGCCAGGTGGAGGGTCGTGGGATCCAGGCACAGTGCTGATCCGCCAGCGTCCTGCTGCTCCTTCGGTGAATGCAGTCCACCCTGCGCGACTGGAAGCCACTCCCACAGACCACCGTGCACGCCCTCCATGCGCCTGGACGCCACTGGACGTTACACAGGTCCGATGAACAGTTCCGAGCAGATGCCGGCCTGAAACAGAATCAGGGGCATTGGCTAAGTGAGTTCTGACGTTTGGGTCAGGGTAATATCTCCTCTGTCCCAGAGGACAGAAGTGAAAGGGCAATTATCCAAAGTGTGGGTTCAGACTTAATATATTCATTAGACCCAATCGAACAGCATCTCCTCAGTCTGGATCCTTCTGCACCGTCCTTCTTCTCCCAGGCCTCTCCTTTCATTCTGGATCCTTTGTCCTTCCTTTTCCTTTTATTCTATATTTATATACATATATTTATTCTATAGTAAGAATTAAAGACACATTCCTTGTTTCTGTGCACAAAGTTGGCCAGTGAAGGTGATCCTGATGGATGGGCGGGTAGATGGATGGATGGATGGATGGACGGACGGATGGACAGATGGACGGATGAATGGATGGACGGACGGACGGACGGACGGACGGACGGATGGATGGACGGATGGATGGACGGACGGACGGATGGATGGACGGAGGGATGGATGGACGGAGGGATGGAGGGACGGACGGACGGACGGACGGACGGATGGATGGATGGATGGATGGATGGATGGATGGACAGATAGATGCAGTGTGTGATTTCTTGGGGGGGATGGGGGGCATTAACCCCCCCTCTGGTTTTTCCATCCCTACTTCTGCTGAATGAATTTAATCCTCGGGGGGACAACCCCGTCAATGATTATAAACCAATTGAAATAACAGCCAGGTTGTGACTGAGTTTTCCTACACGTATAGCCTACATTGCTGGGACTAACTTTCACCTGACCCCAACAGTTGGCAGTCTCGGAAATTGCGAACGTCCCCATGCACATAAATCAGAGTTCGTATTATATTTTTATCTCTAAGGGGGTCTCTACCTCCAAAAAAAAAAGTTGCATAAGTAGCCTAAATATGATTATACCAACAATGTGCGCTGTCCCGGAGCGACAGCCACAGATGCACAGGTGTCAGTGGAATCATGCATTTATTATGCAAAGCATTTAGAATATTTAGGGCCTACGATTGGACAGATAGGGTTAATAGTGAAAGAAAAACTGCATTAACCTTCCATGGCCAGTAACATCTACAGGTCTTGAAGCAGCACAGACACCCACATTTCTCCTAATGTGGTACACTCTCTTTTAAAGAAAAAGAGATGACTGTCAAACACCACAGACAGATGGTAGTCTATAGACCTACAGTTAAGATATGAGGACAGGATCAACTGAGTTAAAATGATCAAGTGTGTTCATTCAAGCGCTGCACACATCATTTATATCAGAGGGACTGTCAGTCACATTCTGCATCCGCCCCAGCGCTTTTACGCACGGCACAACTTTGGCACACGCGCAGGGATGGAAAACATCATAAATACATGGTCACCATTCAAGAAACTCTTGCTGCTGAGGTTTCAGACATCCCTTTGCTTCTGAAAGAGTTTGGAGAATATAAATTCCACCGAGTCCAAGATGCGGCAATCTCTGCAAAAATTTCTGTGTGGCCTAACACCCCCCACCCAACAATGAAAATAAAAAAAAACTAAAAAAAACACCCCCTGTCTGGTTTTTTGACAAATTGCACCCTGAATGGATGGACGGATGGATGGTGGATGGATGGATGGTGGACGGGTGGACGGACAGACAGACAGACAGACAGATAGATAGATAGAGAGAGACAGACAGACAGACAGATAGACAGATGTCTCTGTCTGTCTCTTCTCCTCTTTCTTCTTTCTACGGTACTGATGAGATTCTCTCGCATGTTCCTAAAACCAGCACCCTGATCCATTCTGATTTGGGTCCAATTCATTATCGATTCTTTTATTAAAGCCTGAAAACCCCAAATTGCTAGAGGAGCCTAAATGTGGACTACTCCAAATCCATTTGGAATGTGCTATTACAGTTTAAAACCACTCTCTGAAGGTCTTTATTTCTTACCTGAATCGACCAGAATATTACTGGACCTTATCTCAACAAAAAGGACCCAACTACTACCACAACTACTACTACCATTACTACTACTACTACTACTACTACAACTACTACTACCATTACTACTACTACTACTACTACAACTACTACTACCACCTCTACTACTACTACTACTACAACTACTACTACTACTAAAACAACTACTACTATTACTACTACTATTTATCCCAATATAAAACTATATTATGACATTTGCCATTATTGTTTTGTATCCCAGACCCCTGTTAGAAAAGAAACACCTGAATTCAAC
>JAPQRQ010036997.1:0-10070 GCA_037367365.1 Apogon talboti | reverse complement strand
GTGTCAGCCCTGAGATGGACTGGAGACTGGTCCAGGGTGGACCCGCCTTCACCCTTAAGTAGCTGGGATAGGCTCCAGTGACCCCTGTGACCCTAGTGAGGATTAAGCAGGTTCAGATGATGACTGACTAACGTAAGTCTGTTGAATTGATTTAAAAGTCTAAACATAACCAGAAACCAACACAGTAGCATAAAATAGATTTCCTGAGGACAGCTCCATCTTCTGGGTTTTAGACAAGTGGATCTAGGACTAGGATCTAGACCCGGTGCAGGGTTACCACCATCACCCCCCAGTCAGGGTCCATTCTAATGTCAAACAGTGCCTTACTGTGTGTAGTCTGGTGGGTTCTCTATGGGGACCCTGGACTCCTCCCACTGTCCAAACACATGCACTGATTGGTTAATGGGTTAATTGTTTAAACTGAATGGCCTGTAGGTGTGAATGCTTGTCCATGTGTATATATCAGCCCTGCTCCTGTTCATGTCAGGGCTCCTCACATGGACTAGGCAGTTCACAGAATGAATGGGTGGTGTCAAACCCTTCTTCCCCACAGTAACAGGTTGTGTCTGTGCCGTTGGTGTTTACTAACTGGCTGTGCACAGATTTGCACTGCTCTTGTTAGAGCATGTCATTATTGACATGAACTTAATAATTAAAGGAGGTGTCGTGTTTCTGTGCTCTTGTGTTCTATGAGAAGGACTGAATGTTTCCAAAAGTGTTGCTCCTCCATTGATGCTACATTTTTGACTATGCTAGCCTGTTTTTAAATCTGAACAAACCCAAAGCCTTTACAGAGTAAGGTTCCATCACTGTGACGGTGTCTTTACCTCAGGTTCTTCCTCCTTAAACACCTCATCATGTCCGTCTTCTGCTCCAGTTGGAGACGGAGACTCGTCCTCACAAGGCTCAAAGCAAAGAGACTCATTGGTGTTGACGGAGAACCTCTGTAAAGTGGACATCCTCCCTGCTTGGTCCATGGAGGTGGATTCTCTGCTCAGATCCTGGTGCTGGTTTTCCTCTGTGATCACGTCCAGTTTATGATATTGGTCCATGAGGAGAAAGACAACCAGGATTACATTACACCATCTGCTGACAGAACAGGTACCAAACTAGTACATAAGACCATGAGGCTCACCTGCGAGGAGACATGTTCAGATTTCAGCCAATAGCCAATCAGAGGCCAGTTTCATAAAGGTCACTTAAGGTGCTCCTGTACTGGTCATGTTTACCACATTAACTGTGTTTTGTGTTTTCCTTATATGTAAGAGAGGCGCAAATTCAACAAAAAAAATCCTCATAAATGCATCACACTGGACCTTTATATTATGTGAATTGTGGGCGGGGTCAGAACCTATGGGGAGCAGCCATTGGGTGTCAGAGCTGTACCCTTGTTGTTTCTGGGTGATCAGTGTGAGTAAACCAGTATCAGTCAGTGAGACAGATTGAGTTAAAGTCCGTGTTGGTGTTTGTTGTTTGTTCAGTCCTAACCTGTCCACCGCTCCATTGTCCTAGAGACACGACCCAGTCCTGGTTGATAATGTGTCCTCTTAGACTGGTGTCTGGTGCACCGGGTCAGTGACCAGTCCATCTCAGCCCAGGTAATGGGACAGTACAACCAGACTGGGTCAGTACCGGTGCTGGAACAGCCAGTAAAGGAGGAAACATGTCTGTGACCATGTCTGACTGACGGAGCAGTGACTTAGTACTGGACAACAGGATAGAACGGAAGTTACCGACGGAACCACTAGGATTATACCTGATCTATAAAATAGATACTAATGAACATTCACTACAGGTCGACTTTAAACTCATTTATAGGCTTAAACCAGTCTTGGTTGGACTATTATATTAGTCTGCTGCTCACGTCTGTTTTAGTTTAAGAAGAAAAAACATAGATCATAGTTTGTTTTTTGTTTGTAGTTTATTATTATTGAGGAGTGAAACAATCTGAAGGAAACATAAAGAGAACATACAGAGGTGAGGAGGAGATGAGTTTGGACTAGACCTCACAGAGGACGACAGCTGTCCTGGACCGTTGTGACGCTACAGCCCAAACCGTCAGCTGGCAGAAAACCATCTTTACTCCTCTTACCTTGTCTGATCACAACAAAACCTCTAACATTTGAAAAGAAGACATGATGAACGTAAGCGATCTACTAGGTTTATTTTGTACTCACTGTTTACTGAAACACTTAAGAACTTAGACTGCACTAGTTTATTTACTTTTATGTTAAATCTTTAAACTCATTTTTGTTTTGCTGCATCTTTTGTGACATCTTCATTTCTGTCTCATTTTCACTCCGTTGTCTTTTCCATGGTGTAAATCAAACATATACATGTCTGCGTTGTTTATGTTTGTTTTCGTTTGTTGTTTTTTTTACAATGATTTGTCTGGTTTTGTTGTTTTTATCCTGTGTCTGCAAAATTTTCAATGTTCTCATCTTGCTGCATATTTTACATCACTTTAATCCTATGCAATTGAAAATAGTGGCACAATTTTTGTGTATTTTCATATTGTTTTCCTCACGTTTCCACTTTCCCATCATTTTTGCATTATTGCCTCTTTAAAGTCATTTCATCAATTCATTTTCGGTGATTTGAGTAATTTTTTACAAATGATTTAAAGCCACAAATAGCAATCAGGCTTCTTCAACTATTGCTCTAAATGACATTCACCACAACAATGATTGATATTGACTGATATGATGATATTTTTGCCCATATCATGTAGCTGTAGTCCAAATAGCATTAACAGGTTGTCTTCATGTTTGTGTTCGTTTATATCTGTCCATGTGTTGGTGTGGCTATGCAGGACTGTTAAAATGCTTGGTTTTTCCTGTTTACGGAGGTCATTGGTCAGTTTGATAGATTAGATTAGATTAAATTAGATTAGATTAGATTAGATTAGATTAGATAGAACTTTATTAATCCCTTGTGCAGAGTCCTCAGGAAATTGAGGTTCCAACAGCAGCACAAACACTGAATATACACACAAGAAATACCACAAGAAAATAACAGAACAATAACTATTAAAAAAATACAGAAAAATGGCAATTGCACATTAGAAAGAACTAGTAGAAACAAGTGGCAAAGTAATAATAATAATAAATGGCTTATTATGTTATAATATTCTAATATAATACTATAGTATGCACTCTCTTTCTATATATAGTTTAATAGTCACAGAATAAAAGTTATAATAAAGTGATAACAGTGATAACAGTCATAAGAATGATATACAAGTACTATAAGTATGTAGGTAATAATGAGAAGAAGAAGCAGATAGATGTGTGAACTTCCTTTTTCAATGAACATGGGATTCTGACAGTGACTTTCTTAGCCGTCATGGTCCAGGTGTGTTATCCAAGCTATAATATACAAACTCTCTCGTTTTAATAAAACATACAATGAAAGTGTTCATCTTACAACGTATTTTCATAGTAAAGGCTCTGAAATGTACCTCCACGACTGTATATCAGCAATAACTTGAGGTTGCAGTTTACCACTCAAGAAATGACAAGAAATCGAATAAGAAGAAATGAACATACCGAGAAAAATGAAATGATTGGAACTGATGGTCACCGGTTTGTGATCAGCTGCTGTCAGCTCCTGTAACGGTCCTGCCCGTGCACATCAGAGACATGACACAGTGAAGAAACGCGCTGTGTAAACTTACCTGGATCGTTCAGGAAACCAGTGTGTTCCAAACCACCATTTCAGGCCGACAGTAGAGTCCGATAAGTCCAGGCTGTAGGCGGTCCGCCCATAAACCAGGACCTGGAGCAAAAATAGACGGAGTTGAGCAGATCAGATATCACACACAAGTCCAACACACATGAAGTTAAGCAAATGATGAGATTCTTTTGACTGTTTGGTAAGGTTTCAAAATACTTTTAAAATAAAACGTGGCCAGTTTCATTCTCATCATAATTAATTAATGTCACATTAGATCAAGTGGAATAAGTGGAATTCCCCAATCGTGTGACATAAAGAGCAAAGTTTATCACAGAGCTCTGACAGTGTGGCCCCTTCAGGGCCACTACGTAACTCTGGGTTACCCTCATTCAACCGATCTTTAGAAAAAAATTACATTAATTTTAACCATACCTGCCAGTTCTTTACTTTCAGAAGCAGAGGTTTTCATCTTCATTTAAGCAGTACACTTGCAACCTAAACAAGATTAAGAAAACATCAGAAATACGCGTCGAAGAAATATTTAAAAGGGCGATATATTGGGTATCTTAGATTATTAATGCATCAAAATCGCAGCTGTCTCATTATCCAAACTAATTAATCATTCGTTTCTTGTAAATGTCAGACCAGAGTCTTCTCGCGAAAGAATGAAACATTGAAAGGCATTTTTCCCATGTTTACGTGGTCCGTAAAGAAGGATGACGTCACGCATATGGCGGACATTGTAAACAGGAAGTTGCATCGCAGCAGAGGCCGAGAGGCAACGTCTGTTTTAAGATGAGCAGCATCGAATACGAACGGCTGGACAGTTTGGAAGGCTGGGTGGCCATTAAAAGTGATGTCTTTGTCGAGACTGAGACGTTTAAGCTGGGCTTTATCGTCCAGTGGAACATAATCGAGTGTAAGTTTGCGGTCACCTGCCATAACCGGACGTTGCAGCGGCAGAGACGCCGGGCTGAGGTGTCCTCGGCGGATCCGCAGATGAGCTGGGCCCGGCTCTTCTCCGTCTCAGACCTCAAACACATCCACCAGCACTTCACATGTGTGGCAGACACCCTGGGAACCTGCTTTCCGGACTTGTCAGAGTTTGAAGACCGAAATATCTGGGACTTGCTCCTGTTGAACCGGAGGTCCGGTCCCGAAGACGAGGAGCGGGACTTGGACTCACCGTGTCGGAAACTGGAGAAGTATTTCAGCACCGCCATTGATTTATGTGGACACAGAATAGTCCTGGACACGTTATTCAGTCAGGATGAGCGAGACGTCGACGAGTACTTCGAAAACCTGCAGGAGTTTAAGAAGAAGAGCATGCAGGAGGAGATGACGAGGGCCAAGGGTCACCTGCGGAAGGTGAGGGTCGGACCGGAACCGGGTCACGTGACACTCGGGGACTGAGTCATGTCCAGCAACAGTAGTAGAATGTAGAGCAAAAAAAAAAGAGGATTTGACTGGAAATGTCCGTATTATTCCATAACGATAGTGTTCATGATCAACGGAGTCAAGGATGTGGAAGCCAGAGGTGATGAGAATAGAATAGAATAGAATAGATTTAGAACAGAACAGAGTAGAATAGAATAGAATAGAATAGAATAGAATAGATTAGAATAGAATAGAATAGATTAGAACAGAACAGAATAGAATAGAATAGAATAGATTAGAACAGAATAGAATAGAATAGAATAGAATAGAACAGAATAGAATAGAACAGAATAGAACAGAATAGATCAGAACAGAATAGAACAGAATAGAATAGAATAGATCAGAACAGAATAGATCAGAACAGAATTGAATAGAATAGAACAGAATAGAACAGAATAGATCAGAACAGAATAGAATAGAATAGATCAGAACAGAATAGAATAGAATAGAACAGAATTGAATAGAATAGATTAGAACAGAATAGAATAGATTAGAACAGAATAGAATAGAATAGAATAGAATAGAACAGAATAGAATTAGAAATCAGCTCCATGGCTCTTAAATTCATATGTCATTGGTTGTTGTGATGTTGTTTGTGGTGCAGTGGATGTGATTTCAGTCACTGGTATGATTCAGACTTCAAGGAAGTTTAGATTTATTGAGTAGAACCAGATGTGAAAACCACATGTCCACTTTCCCTCTAGTTGTAAAGTTTGATCAGCTGATGTGTGAAGCACAGCCAGAAGGTGTTGAGCCAACAGGAATAATTCTCACTGAAAGTATGTTTGTTCATTTGAAGCTGACCTTTGGGTGTCAGTGCACACACTGGATAGAACCCACAGACATGAGAGCTGGAGTTGAATCCACCACATTGTTGATATGAAGCTACACTGTTAAAAAAAAGGCTATGACAAATGAAAATTTAAAGGCAACTTATACTTTTGGTCTCAGATAACTTAGCCTTCATATTCACACAAACTCTGTGTTTTCAGTTTTACTGAATTCAGCTTTATGGCACTAATTTTTCATATAAGAAAAAACTTTGATATTGGAGTTCAATTATCTTAATTGCAATAATGATATGGATTAGTTCAGGGCTTGAAGTGACCCCTGAGGTAGTTGCTATAGTTTAAGTGCATTATGGGTACACTTGCAGTTAGAAGGGAGGAAAATTGTTCAATAGGTTTCAATACTCACAGGAAATGCTTTTACTTTGAAAGAGAACAGACTCCTCCTACAGCACATTAATGACAGTTTCATAGGCATTGTTCTGTCTGCAGGTTTGACTAATGGTGTCACATTAATAAAAATAAACATAAAAAGGCCAATAAACGTTGTAAAACAGACACATTAACCTAAATAAACATTAACACAAACCCCCCCTTGCACATAAAATAGAAAACGAGTAAAATATCCAGTACCCACAATGCAATGCAGTAAATATGCCACAGCATCATTACGTGAGTCCTGTTGCATACGTTTTTTTATGTTTCAGTCACTTTGGAGATATTGCTTTTGTTAGCTAGAGTTAAAGGCACTTTTGACGTGGCGAACTCATAGGCACGGCCACTGAACGACAAGTTTTATCATTAAACACTACGCAACAAAACACCCTTTACAAAATTAATGTGGATGTGAACTTGCACTTGAAGATAATCGATCAGACGCCACTGACAGTTCACAGTCAAGATGGTACTCGGTGAAAAACTTCCAACCAAAGTGTAAACCCTGGAAATGAATGCTTTGTAGACCCTCGTACAAGCAAAAACTCAATATGAGCACGCGCAAAAAAAAAAAGTTGACCTGACCTCAGCTGGGGTTCAACTACAGTTTCTGAAATGTGCATTCAGCTCAACTTTTTACACAAAACCTTCAAAACTTAGCTGAAGCAGTATTCTTGGCCTAGTTGACAGTGTAACTAACTGTTTTGTTGTCAGTGAATGCAGAAGTCCTTGTGAGGCAGACAGTTTTAAGTTGGGGTTTTTACAGTTGTAACCACTGCTCCATGACATCCAGATGAAAGTATGGTCACATTTACCTGGTTTCACTTTCACAGGAACACATTTGGTGCCTTTCTTAACTAAATACTTTACATTTGGGTTCTAAATTGATAGTAATGAAAGAATTATTTTTTTTGCCGTTTTACACCGTTTCAATCTTGTTGAATAAGAACTCAGATTGCTCACATCTTTATTAGTTCTAGTCTTATTCTCTGTGCTTCTTGTTCTTTGTATAAAGAAAATGAATAAATCAAGAACTAAATCACAAAACCAGAACCTAAAGGTGTGTCATGGTCTTGGTACATAAGCCTTTCATAAATAATTTAGAATCATAATTTGCAGCTAATTGTCAGGTTTCATCACCTTTCACTCAGGACCTAAAATCAACCTTTAAACTGGAAATAAATATTGACTGAGTTTTCCATTAATGTTACAGACGGTGGTGCACCGTCACAGTCTTAGAATGAACCAACAATACTGCAGTTCAGTCCAGTTTTATTTATAGAGCACTTTAAAAACAGCCAGTACGGATCACATTACTACGCAGTAAATATAAACAACATTATAGAATACATAAAAACATAAAACAGAGTCAAATACAAAATTTACATGAGCCAACATGTAATAAAACAAATAAAATCAACAACCAACATGGTGTCGAACGCCAAAGAAAAGACGAGTCGTTTTAAGAAGGGATTTAAAAATAGACCGTGAGGTCGAGGTCAGGAAGTCCTGGATACGGCAGGAGAATGTGGTCAGCTGACCTGAGGGGGCGGGGCTGGTGTGGAAGGGTGAAGCAGGTCAGCCACGTAAGGCGGGGCCAGACCGTTTAGGGCAGGGGGTCAAACATAAGGCCCGTGGGCCAAAACCGGCCCACCAAAGGGTCCAATCTGGCCCACGGGTGCGTTTGTGAAATGTAAAAATGACACTGAAGATATGAACAGTCAAGGATGTTAAAATCATTTTAGTTCCACATTCAGATCAATAGTATCTCGAGTCAGTCGGACCAGTAAAGTACTATCATAATCTATAAAAAATGGCAACTTTATTTTAGTGTGAAAAATTTAAATTACATGAAAATATTTATATTTATAAACTATCTTTTCACACAAATATGAATAACCTGAACAAATATGAGCAACCTGAAACATAATGTTATTATAATGTAAGCGTAATTGTACCAATATTCTGCCTGTTATTAAATGTTTTACATCCACTGTGATGTGTACGTTTTAATGCGTTTTAATGTGTCAATGATAAACTGAGGCAGAATGTTGTTAAAATTACACTTATTTTTTCTCCAGAAATATTAGGTTATTCATGTCAGTCACATTTTTTGAAGCATTCTTTGTAGATGTAAACATTTCCATAATGTAATTTGACTGTTATTATTTCACCGGTCCGCTCCACGTGGGATCATAGTTTGGGAGTGTATTGAAAGTGACTGGAACAGGCTCCGTTCCAGTTGAAGCACGTGCACTGAATATGGGACTGTATGTGGCCCCGCAACTAAAATGAGCGTGACGCCGAATTTAGGGCTTTAAAAACAAATAACAGAAATTAAAACGAGTCTTAAAATGTAAAGGCAGCCAAGTGAGGCTAAAGTGGTGTTTTAAAGCGGCTGAGGCCGACCCCAGTGGACCCACTAACCCCCACATACAGGGTGTCGCAGTAATCCAGCCGAGTGCGGACAAAGGCCTGGATTACTGATACAAAGGCCCTTCTATCTGGGAGGAGATCTACAGGATTTCTGCCTCAGATGACCTCACCACAGCCTCGATATGACACGGCTTTAATGGTGGTCTGAAGACTTCAACTGTAATGTCTGTAAAACATAAGTGTATTTGTTTATTTTTGAGTTTTTTGGACTGGTGAAGCCGGATGTTAAAACTGTCTTTATCCAAATCCTGCTCTTTTAGTTTTTACAGAGGAAAGTGGTGTGATATAGCATTAGATCCTGTTGTGATCACATAAGAATGTGTTTAGTATTTGTGCATATTTCTGCTGGTATTTGATTTTTCCGGGAAATAATAAGAAATAATCTTTTGAATAATCTTTTAAAAAAGAAACAGAAAAAAACAACCAAAAAAAGTCACCTTGTTAACAGTATTGTGATGTATCGTATTGTGTGAGTTGGACTGTGTTGCCAGATTCTTGCCAATCCACAGTCCTCGTCACACATGGGCTCCCGAAAACCATCACCTGTCTTCATTTCATTAAAATGTCAAATGTTTAAAGCCATCCAGGCTTTAATGTCATCATGACATCTGAGCAGAGGTTCAATGGAGAACAAACCTCTTTGTATTTAACCCACAGTGGTTTAAGGGTGTTTTTACATACCTCCTTAAATTCATCCATTTACGGTACTTGAAAATAATAGAATACTCAAGTGTGTTATATCAAAATGTTCAGGACAATCTCAGCTTTACCTATCATGTATACACAGGCCTATTTTAAAGCACTGCACAAAAAGATAATCCAACCCAAATGCTGAAAATCTGAAGTCTGGTTTTTGGAAATCCAGTTCAAATCCAGTGGAGGCTTCAGCTGAAGTTTTATTTCAGCGTGCAGTATCAGTCAGTTTTCAGCTACAATATGACCACATGTCACCACCAGGGGACGCCAAAGCACATGCACCACTATTATAAAATATGAATTTAAATTAGAATCCAAACACACAGTATGTGTTTACAGTCATGTATTTTATATGTACGTTTCACTGTCTATCCTTCAAACATGTACATTTATCTGTGACTCTGTAGTTACAGTCAGACATGTCCCTGAGAAGTGTCTTCAACACTGATAGTATGGACAATGGGTTTAGACCAGGGTGGAGGTAGGACAGGTAGAACACATAGAATTAAATATAATAGACCAGGGTTGGAGGTAGGACAGGTAGAACACATAGAATTAAATATAATAGACCAGGGGTGGAGGTAGGACAGGTAGAACACATAG
>JAPQRQ010036996.1:0-10074 GCA_037367365.1 Apogon talboti | reverse complement strand
TATTATTTTCTACACATTAGATAGATAGATAGATAGATAGATAGATAGATAGATAGATAGATAGATAGATAGATAGATAGATAGATAGACGTTGTAGATGATGATAGAGCTAAATATATCATTACGTTAATGTAAAAACAAGTGTCTACATCTAATGTCATTGATCCAACTCCACGGGTTTTACTGGAGAATCAATGTTGCAGTGTTTCCATGGTAACTACGGAGCCTCTGAACGTCCAAATGACTCATATCTGATGACCGTAAAAAGCTGAGAAACTGCATTTTAACTGTATTAATAGAATTAACAATTAAAAAGTCATTAAATATTTTAGATCAGTAGATACCTTTAATCGCCAGCGTCTGTTTAGGTCTTTAAGGGTTAAAGTATCTGGGTTTGGATTTGTTGAGAAGACGACAAACTAGTTATTGCACAATAAAGAAATGTAATTCTATTTAAAAGAAAATTAGTTTGGTGCAAAATACGAAAGTCGAGGATGCCCATGTGTGTATTTTTGAGTAGAAAAGATACATTTTAGGGCTTTACTTTTTTGTTTTACTTCCAACACAAAGACATCTCTCCAAACTAAATGTGTGTCAAGTGGAAGACGAACATAGAAGGTTTCAACAAAGATGGACTCTTGGACTTTTATGGTAATGGTACCTGACTGACATCTAAGGAAAAAAGAATGGAATGTCAAGTGTCATTGATCAGCTGATGTTTACAAACTGCTGCTGCCGCTGTGTTTGTTTCATTACGTAAAATGAGCAAACGGTAGCGATGACAACACCTACAGTTGCCTCAGTGTCCCCTGCATTAGTCTAGTCTCAGAGGTTGAGGACTACAGGACCTGTTCTGACGTGTTGTAGTTCTTTAGAGGTAAATTCTAGACAGAAGTGCACTGACTTGTAAATGAGTCGGCCTCTGTCTCTGGGGTTCATTTTACCCCACTCTCCCTCCTCAAACGCCTCCTTCGCAGCGGCCACGGCCTTGTCTACGTCCTGGATCTGAGCCAGAGACACGTCACAGATGGCCTGGACACACGGGACAGACAGGACACACAACCATGTCACAACCACAGAATGACAAATACGACAATATGAAAGAGAATATGAAACCAATATACAAACAATATAAATAAAATAACGCAGGAATATAGAAACCAGACAAATAAACTCTTGTTAAAAATACAAGCTCTACAATTTCCAGATTTGATTCAGTTTAAAAACACACAACTAATATATGAAGGAAGACATAACATACTTCCAAATAAAATAGACATTGTTTTCAGAGAGAGTAAGGGGGAGATCATTTAACTGAAAATTAATGTAAAATGCATTGTGTTAGAACAACTCTAAAAAGGATGTGTTTCAGTCACAGGGGTTAAATTATGGAACAGATGAATTAAAGCAAAGTAAAACATAAACGCATTCAAGGGAATAAATAAAATACAAATTTTGTATAAACAGAAGGCTGAGGAGCAGCAGTTTAATTTAGGACGGTAATGGCAGTGTTTAAAGCTGTTCTGTTCTTTAATTAAATCATTTGAGTTGTGTGTAATGGAAGGAACACATCAGTTTATACTTCTGCCTACTCCTATCTGTAACATGGGAAGAGAAGGAAATGGAATGTACTATGGAAGTATTGTGAATGTTGAACATGTTAGAAGTAAAAAAAATCTATCTATCTATCTATCTATCTATCTATCTATCTTACCGTGCCATCAGTGGGGTTGATGGTCTTGTAGGTTTTTCCTCCCTCTGCATCAACAAACTCTCCATTAATGAACAGCTGATGAGGCATCTTAATGGTCATGTTGTTGATGCTCTTCTCCACCTACAGGTAGAACACATAACACAACTTAAAAGTCTGAGAGTTGCACTTAAATGATCCAAAATCCATCCACACAGCGACTCACGTAGTCGACCACCAGCTCCTCCTCATCGTCCTCCCCTCGGAGCTTCCTCACACACATCTGGATGAAGTCCTGGAAGGTGGTGTTCATGTAGACGTCTTCGTTCTGCAGCTGGCAGTGACTGGCCCGAAGCTTCACCTCCTCCACGAGCCTTCAGGTAGAGACGGGAGAAGAACAGAAATCAGGTGGGATGTATAAAAACAGAAGGATGAAGGATGCATGGAGGATAACTTTACCTCACCACATCCATGGAAGCAGCGCCAGACTTGAAGAAGTCAGTGGAGTCTTCGATCTGACTCACATTAGTCAGAATGCTCTGCCACACGTCCTGTGATTTAATGTCATCAGCGGTCAGAGTGGGACACATGAGGAGGATGGATGGATCATTGGAGTAGACACTAGAAGGTGACTAACCCTCATCTGCTGAGCGAAGGACTTCTCCTCCTCAGTCAGCTCCACAGCTGCACTGCTCCCTGAACGGAAGTACTGAGCTGCAGCGATCATCTTCCCATCCTCAAACTGCAGGTTCTTCACCAACAGCTGGAGACAAACAACAAGACCACATGAAAAGTGTGAATAAAAATACTCCAAACATGAAACGACAACACTGATTCACCAGTAAAACCCAGGGAGGTGGATCAGTGACAGTGGATGGACACACTGGGTTTATGGTCAGTTAATGATAGCTTTGCTGAAAAAGGCACTTTTTCTTCAGTTTTGTCCGTTTTGATGTAATAACCTTTGAATTTACTCTGAGCCTTTATGAACATCTACATGATCTGTGAATTAAACAAGAAAATACATGATTCACACTGAAAAATTAAAAATACAGGGGAAAATATTATATCAAATGGTGATAAATCACTTAATAAAGTAAAGAGAGAGAAACATTTATTTGTACAGAATCCAGTACGCAGCTCTAAGACTAAGTATCAAGACAACTCCCACTGATGCTTTGTTGGTGGAAGCGAATGAGTGACCACTACATTTAAGAAGATACAAACTGTGGTTAGCTTACTGGGCAAAGTTAAAAGGCTCAGGGGAGGAACAACCTGCAACATCTGTATTAGGGAATTGCTGGGAGTATTCACCACAGGACAGAGGGAGAGGATTTGGGTGGTGTATTTAATCAGCGGCAGAGCATTTGGGGATCATAACTGAGAGTTTGGGCCAAATGGGGCAAGGTCCCTCCCTGGATATTTCCAACTCCTATTGTTCAGTTCAATTCAGTTCAGTTCAGTTGACTTTATTAATACCCGTAGGTAGATTTGATCTGCAGTAACAGGAGATGGCATACGCCAAAACTCCCCTACTGCCGGTCGCCGCGTGCGCAGGCGCCCCAATCTTAAGTACAAGCAAGTTGGAATTTAGAAGTACAGGCAAGTTACACATGTAATGCAAGCTCTTAAGCTGGTGAGACAGAAACAAGAATGGAACAAACAAGATTGGAAGTAAAGTACCTGAATATTTGCACCATGACTATTATAACTTCTCTCCAGTTTTTACAGATGGATCCAAGGAGCCTGGAGATGGCCATGTAGGAATGAATAGGTCTGTCTGTCTGTCTATACCCTTATGACTGCACACTCAGGTACAGTGGGTAGCGGTATACACCTTTTAACATTGGTTGCAATCCGTTAATAAAAGAACGAAGAAGAAGCAGCTGCAGTTCTGAGTCCAGTCCGGTAGGTGGCGCTGTGACACTTTTCAGCTGCTGTTCCTTTGGCAGCTGCTCACAGAGTTGACAAAACAGCACATATCCTGCAGAATGGCCACAGCTACACTACAGTCCTTCAACGTCTTCCTAACGGAGAGACTGACCGCGGCCGCCGTGGACATCTACGGCTTCGTGGAGAAGACGGTGCTGGACTACCAGGACGAGGTGTACCGGACCCGGCTGGAGAACCAGAGGCTGCAGCGGCTCCTGGACCTGGTCTACAAACCCGAGATCAGGCTGCACCGGGCAGGTACGTCCGAGACGTCTGCGCCTCACCTGGCCCCGGGTTAGCTAGTTCACCCTGTGGTTTCACATTAACCTACACGGTACACGGTGTGCGTGTCCGTGTTCGGCTGAAGGCGGATGAACACCGAACCGGACCTAGCTACTGGAACCGAGCTAGCAGGTCAGGAGGGATACCACGAGCATTTCCGGTCAGGGTTCCAAATAACATCTGTATTTACGAACCTTCACAACAGAGAAACGAATGATCTACACATAAAATCCTAAAACTCCCAAAAGTGATCAGTTTTTAAGCTTAAATGATAATAATCATGCGTGACCGACTAAAATTTCTATCCGTTTTAAAAACATTAACACATATGGAAGTGCATAAAAAAGACATTATTATGATTATTATTATTATTATTATTATTATTATTATTTTATGGTCATACTTTATGCGTATGGTTTATCTTTAAATGATTAAAAGACCTTATAGGCCAGTGTTTAAATTATAACTCCGTACAACACATCTACAGTCCATCTTATTTTCTCCTTGGTTAAAGTTGATGTTTTTAAGTATTTTAACCCTTAAGGACATATAACTATTTTTATAGCAACTTTCAAAGGAATTTTCTTCAATATTTTATATTTAATATTTTATAATTTTTGCCTGTTGTGAGGATACTGCCTTAGGTTCTGTATTGTTTTTATTTTTATTAAAAGCCTTGCATTATTTTGGGCCTGTATTATTACAGGTGATAGAAAACAGGTGAAACACAGAAAGTCAATATACAGTTCCAGCTTCGGGACTAATACATGTCCCCACTTGGGAAAAAAAAGGAAGATTATTATCACTGACTGTTGGGAATAAATATGGTATTTTTCTTACCCGAGTGGTAAAGAAATCTCTGCTGAGTTTTTTTGTTTCTTATAATTGTAGGGAAAACTAGAAGGTTAAAGTATGACCTGAAGTCCTGTATAATGATGATGATGGATTACATTTGATATGAATGTTATTCATATGTTAGGTGCATTTATCAGTTATCAATCAAATTGACTGAAAAGGCTCTACTTACTCTGTGTCATGACTCCATTTTATTGTGTGTTGTTATTGTGTGTTTGCATCGCCTCATTCACACATCCATTGTCATGTTTTTGTAATCTGAAGCTTGTCTCACTTTTATACTAGTTTTCAAGCAATCAGACCACAGATTTGTCATTTTTAAAAAGTTTCCAGTCTGGATTGGCAGAAACTCTAGTACATGATGATTCAGTTTTGTAACATGAGGATTATGCTTTTCAGTTTGTGATCGTCCAGAGGCCAAACAGCCGGCCTCTCCGACATCCACAGAAGACGCTGCTCCAAAACCAGAGGAGTGGAGCCCAAGTGAGGGCCAGGACGAAGCCGGGCCCTCTGAGGTGAAGGAGGAGCAGCAGGAGCAGAAGGAGGAGCTGTGGATCAATGGGATCAACAGCCAACTGTCAGCAGAGGACAGCGACGACGGGGACGACTTAACGAAAGAACTCATCAAAACAGTGCAGCAGCTGGAGGACTGCCGAGCAGCAGAGGAGAGCCAAGAGGCAAAGCAAACCCCCGAAGAGGATCCGAAGCAACCGGAGGAGGAGAGGACGGGCACCACGCTTTACCGCTGCCACATCTGCAACTACATATTCACCAAAAAAACTGTGCTCACGTGGCACCTGAAGACGCACGAAAGCAAGTCCGGCGACAACAAGACCAACTTTGACTGTCACATATGTGGCAAACACATTCCCTGTCAGAGTAATCTGCAGAACCACATGAGGGTCCACACAGGAGAGAGACCCTACAGGTGCCATTTCTGTGGCAAGTGTTTTAAACTGAAAGGACACATGACAGAACACATCAGGACTCATACAGGGGAGAAGCCTTTCAGCTGCCACATCTGTGACAAATCCTTCAACCGAGGATCCACTCTGAGGAAACACGTTTTGGCCAAACATAAAGAGGAGAGACCGTACAAATGTGGGGACTGTGAAGAGCTGTTCACAGAAAGGCTCCTGATGAAGAGACACATGCGTAAAGTCCACGGGGTTAAACTGTCCACAAGTCAAAGTCCTGCCTAAGAGAACTGGAAAAGACACACACCTCAGCACTGATGCATGTTGTACACTGATGAAAACAAGAGTAGAGATTAAACTCCTGCCTTTTGTTACTGATACTTACATTTTTGATATTTTATATTTAAGAATATAAAATGTTTTTCTACCAAGTGATTTTTGTTATCATTCAGCAAGAAAGCCCAAACTTGACAAAACAGAAGTGGCTGAACAGGAACCTAGACAAAAGACAAGACAGACTAGAACTGGCCAATTTACGAATACAAATGATAATTGGATATTTATGGAAACCAGCTTTATTACTTAACATTACCAGAGGTACTGTGTGTAAGATTAGCACCCAATTGTGCGCTAATATCAAGGTTTGTTGCTGTTAGCTGATGTTAGCATTTCTAGAAGCAAGCGCAAAGCTGCGGCTACTTCCTGTCACCAATAATTCATAGCAATTTAGTATTTTGTTGTAATTTATCCAAGTTTCTGAGTGTAAAAGAAAATAGTGTTACTTTTGGTTTCAGTATTAATGAATATGAGCTAAAATATTTTGTGAAATATTTTTCTCTAATCAGCTATGTGGCCTGAACATCATAAATTATTTTTTCAATAATAAACTGAATGTAGCTCTTCTATTTCTTTATTGCCATGTATTAGACACTGTTTTATTTAGAAAAACTGGGTGACATGGATTAGCTGCATTATTGCACACGTGTTGAACAAATCTGCCTCTGGTTTGGATTTGGTGGTGACACGGCTGTTAGGGTGGTTGTAAGCAGAGAACACGTCATTACCTTAGAAATAAACCTAGGAAACGTCAATAAACAACCAGCTCCCATCACAAAACACCCCAAACTTAAATTTCACCAAGAAGGTGAGCATTTAGCTTAGCATAGCATAGCTTAGCTTAGCGTAGCATAGAGAACTGAAACAGGGAAGCAGCGAGTTTAGCTAATCCAAAGCGTGTCCACATCTGTCAGCGTTAAAGGAAACATCACATCTAATTGATTTAGAAATGTCTGGTGTATTTTCAGACCTGTAATTCCTTATAACTTCAGTCGTCATGCTAAAGTAGGCATGAACATGGCTAATGCTCTCACAGTCCACCTGTAGAGAGTTTACAGAATCATCACATACTGGTTTTGACCCCTTAAGTGGGTGAATTTAAAGATTTCTTTAATGTTTGAAGTTCTGTTGATATTCAGACATTTCAGACATTTAAATTGGGCGATTGAAATGCTCTCTTAAGGTGTACTCTCCAAATAAGTCATGTTCTGCCTCTGACTTCTTAGACTCGACCAAATCTTCATATTCAAGTCTTAAGTTCAAATGTCCCCCAAAATATCAAAGCTGTGTTAAATTAGTTGTGGAAAGAAGAAGACAGAGTTCAGTGTCAGAGACAGTGTTCAGTTCTTAGTGCAACTGATCATTTTTGTTGGTATCAAAAAGTGTTTAATAAGAAGCCTTCATAGAGATTTACACAAATTATAAACAAAGTAATAGAAAACCAAATTAACACTGTCTGTTCTATACAAATGCACAACTAGGGCGTCTCAGTACTCATAACTATTACACATTTTTCGGCAGTGAACCTGTGAACCACTGACATGCTCACATCTTTCAGTTGTATTACTACCACATCCTGTGTTTGTAAGCTTTGGTGTTCTTATGTGTATGTGCACTACAAACTGTTACTGTTTAGCATAAAAAACACTGGTTTACAATAAATGACAAAGCAGGTGTGCATTCATTTACACAGCATTAATAGTGCTAAGCTGGTTGAAAATTAACATGAACATTATTCAATATACCACTACAGTTTGGTAACTGGTGATTCATTTGTTGCACTGTTACATTCATTTATATAGAATTGTAAGTGACAGTTGTATTTTTGTTTTTGCTAAGTTCTGGCATTTTCTGTCCCTGTTGTAAACCTGAAAGTATAAAGATTAAAAACACATTCTTGTGTGGAACTTGACTGAGCAATTTTTCTCAGACACAGCTCAGCTTTAAGGAAACTTAGGTGCAGAGTTTTTGTAACTGCTATTTTTTTAACATAGGAAAAGAAAATATTAGTCTTTGCAACCAGACTGGTATTTGTATTTAATTTCGTCGTGGTAAAGTTTTAATTTGTCGCTCAGAGTAGATAAGGAAGATGTGACAGTAGCAGATAAACTGTCAGAATTACAGTGTTGTAGCAGTACATAATATTACATTCTTAGTATTTGGTACACATCTCTTGTAGCTAATAAGAATCTCCATTTTAATGACACAAGACTTCACATAGAAAACAGACTTAACTTATCTGCTAAAGTTAAAACTACTACAACAGATGAAAATCATCCCTGTTGACTAACTGGTTCATTTATAGTTTCTAGAGCACTGTTTCTGTCAAAGCAATAAATGAAATGAGCCAAATGTTGAAAATCTAACACTTGAGGTGAAGTGAAGGTTGTGCTGGAGTGTTTGTGTGCTTTGTTGATGTTAAGTAAACTTCTAAGATAATAGTAGCTAGAGTTGCATGTTGTTGTTGCTGCTGTAGAAAAGCAGACATGTCGTAGAAATTAGTAATAATGGATGTAGGCAACTGAGACCTTTGTTATCGTAAAAATGGAGTTAGTATGGAGTTAATATCAACAAATGACTCCAACATTGTGTATATTGGGCCTTTAAAGTAATGAATGAGCTACAGTTATTACAGCACCATCACATCCACTCAGTCAACTACCTTTTCTTCCTCTCTTTCACTATTTATTTATATTAGACTACACACATTTTGGACTAACAGAGAAAAAGTGTGATAGTTCTAGTAGTTCATCAAACCCTAACAAACATCTGCATAACATGAATAATTTCATTGAGCACACAATGACAATGAAGTCTATTGTATTTTCTTTGATTCTAATAGTATATTCTCAGACATATTGTCAGTCATAACTTATTCATCTTTACTGAACTGATTGAAATCTATCAACACAACAGCACATTAGTTGAAGTGTTTTTGTTGGTCTGATCATACAAACTTTGCAGATCTTTGTAGAAATCATTGCGAACCACACCTCTAAAGGCTCAAAGTTTGGTAAAACCAGAATTAATTTAGCATAATAATAACTGTCTGTTTAATAATGTGACTCACCGTCTTGCCGTCGTTGCCGAACAGCACCAGGCCTGCCTTGGTGACGATGCCGGGTCGACTGGCCCCGGGGATCTCCAGGGGTTCACCTTTAGCTGCCGTCGCATTATTAACCAGAGTGGAGCCGTAAAAAGTCACTTTCTACAGAAAAAAAAACCACAATACAGTACATGAGGGCAGTATTCAGTGGATCTAAACAGGCAGTACTTTGATGAAATGTTTATTAAAAAATGTACAGATGTCTGAGGTGGATGATCAGCCAGTGGTTTAACACAGTAAACAGTTTAACCAGCAGGGATCGACTGGAAAACGCGTTTCTGATCAATGTAGCACCGTAGCAGCTGGATGGTAGGAATTTTATAGGAATGATTTAGAATGTCAAATATGTGTGTTCAAATCAATCCATCAATGTTTTTTAATATATATTATTCTTAGCAAGTAACAAACACAAATCATTGCAAGCTTTGTAAGTATATCATTTCCTACCAGTGAAGTTAAATTTCTGGAATTACAGATTTGACCCATTACTCCTCATGGATGTTCGATATCAGTCTATTTTGGCTTGTACGTATCTAGATATTCATATGGATCCCTTTGTATTCATGAGTCTCATTGATATAAATTAATGAAAAAAAGCATTAACCTGAAAATAAAATATCAATAAGTCCATAATGTCTGTCTGGAAAAAAATCACTCAAGTGTAATCGATGACCTCTGATCTGGGCTCTAATACATGATATCATGTTGGTTAAAATATGATCAAAGGGCTGATATTATTACCTGTCCATCCACCTCGGCCCAGGCTCCAGGTACTTTGTCATTTCCTCTGATCCAGTTGTGGATGGCCTCAGCGGGCTGGTTCCAGTCAATCTATGACAGGAAACAGGTCCTGAATCGGCTCTGATGCTGACGTTAAGCCAGGGGTGGGCAATCCTGGTCCTCGAGGGCCGGTGTCCTGCATGTTTTAGATGTTTCCCTCTTCAAGCACACCTGGT
>JAPQRQ010036995.1:0-32051 GCA_037367365.1 Apogon talboti | reverse complement strand
AGCTGTTTTTTTATACATACAGTATATTGCTTTGTAATTATATTGTAGGTAAACAGACTATATCAAAGAGAGATAATTTGATAAATCACACCTCATGTTACTGAAACAAAGGTACTCTCATATAGATTTTGTGTCATAAATAGAACTATTACAACCCAGAAACATTCAGTGTCAAAAGCATGTTTGTTTTTTTGAAATGCATTGTTTCTTCATGAGAGCAAAGCAACTCTAGTGTAGTCAACGCTGAGAAATAATTGGTGAGTTTATCTTATAGGCATCAAATTGTGGCCAAAAATAGAACCTAGTTAAGAAGTAAAAGTAAAAACATTCAATTTGTCCAATCAAAATAAGAACAATTCAAGTTTCTGCATTTACTATATTAACCCATAAAAACCCACCCAACCACTGGCGACTGAAATCATCTACCAATATAAAATGTTGAATAACTTCTGATCCACTAATCCTATAAATACATATAAATAATTGGTGTAAAGTACAGTTTGTCATCTTTTCATGGTTATCAGATATGACCCATTTGGATGTTCAGAGGCTCCATAGTTACCGTGGAAATACCGTCATCTTCTATAACAATGATTCACCAGTAAAACCCATGGGGTTGGATCAATGACAGTGGATGGACACACTTGTTTTGTGCTCAGTTAATGATAAATTTAGTTGAAAAGAAAATCACATTTTCTTCAGTTTTCTCTGTTTCTGATATTATGACAATTAACTTTCATCTGAGCTTTTATGAACATCTACAAGATCAGTAAATTAAATATGGGAAGATACCAGATTTTTATTGAAGAAACACAAAATTCAGAGGATAATATTATAATAAATGGTGATAAATCACTTAAGAAAGGTTAAATAGAGAGAAAAAATAATTTCAGAACGACCACAAAAGTAACACTGGGTCTTTATGGGTTAAAGGTGTGGTGTGTAGGATTAAGTGGCATTAGAAAGTACCTGTAGCCTCATCCTCCCCTTCCAAACATGGATGAGAACCAATGGTGGCCTTTACAATTGAGAGCCAGTGTTTGGTTTGTCCCCTCTGAGCTTCTGTAGAAAGATGGCAGCGTCCCAGGAGGCAACCCACTCTGATATGACCTGCTCACCAAGGAAGCAAAGACAGAGCTGTTCTTTCTACCAGGTAACTTTGCTCTAATGGAAAGATACTTGTTAATATATTATATATCTGCAAATAGATCGCCCCTAACTCTTACCATCTAAACCTCATGTAACCGTCAAATTCATGACGATGTGTTCAGTCTGGTGTATTTGTATGTAAGACTGTAAACAGATATATCTGCTTCTACAAAGTGCATCAGATCCTGAGAGGGTGATAGTCGGGCCAGAGATGAGAAGCAAGCCGTATCTTGTTCTTGAAGAAACCCGGCAATATTTCATTATCAGTTGGTTTCATGCTCTTGGTTCTCTGGCCAATCTCCTCTATCTCCTGGGTCTCTGGTGCAAGGAAGCGCTCATCCACACAGAGGATGGCAGGGGTCAGGATGCCATAACGACTGAAAATGGATGGATAGAAAGATACTGGACATATTTTTTGTAATTTCCTCTGTCTGCCTGCCTGCTCGGTCTGTCTTATCACAGCAGCCCATTTTCTCAACCAGAAGTCTGGAAATGACTTTCCTACCCATGTGCCTTTTATACCTCATTATCTCCAAATTAAGTGATATCTGGGGTGACACTTGAACGTCAGTATTTAAACTGAGGTGTCCATGCTGATGGGAAATTATTGTGTTCAGAAGTTCTCTCCTAACCTAATGTCACACCGTCGCGCCGGCAGAAGGCACAATCTCTCAAGGTGGCTGTCAAGTTCCCTCTTGCACCACCATGAAACTGCTGTTTGAAGCCTCTACTTACCAGCCATTCATTGAAGACAAACAGTATAGTGTTGGAACTGGAACTGCAACATTGCAGATGCTTCATATGGACTTTCTGAAAACCTGGACCCAAAGGCAGATCCTGCACTTGTTGAAATGCTCTGTAAAAGTCAATGAGATACTGACATGGTTCACAGAGGAATCAACTACTGTAATGACAATCCAAAGGCATGACATTAACCAAATGGCATCATTTAACTCATTAGTGTCATCAGTGTTAGCTGTCTGAATAAATGTAATGGGTGAGGAGAAATTAGATTGTACTAATAAGGACTTTTGTGCAGTAAAATGCCCCGTATTTTAATTGCTTGTTTTTTAACATTTTTGATAATTATTAGAAAAAGTACAGATTAATATACTACATTCATTTTCATGTCATTTAGAGGATGTTTTATTACACTGACAACATGTGATTACTAGTTTATCCGACAGCTATCTGAATATCTGTAGCTATAAAGTATATGTGAACACTTCCTCTCCATCTGGTCCATTTTATCACCACAGCTGTCACTTCAATCACTCTCTTGCCAAAAACAACTTCTGTCTACACCTCCAACTCTCGTAACCTATTTTCCTAAAAAAAGACTTCCATTAAAGATGACACAACAAACCCACATTCTTCTGTGCCCTATGGCCCGTTGGCTCATATCTATATTGGTTTGCCTTCGTTAAAATTAGTTTTGATCTTTCCTCAATCTTTGTGCTCAGTTTTGTCCACTTTGTCACATAAATCTGTGGATGGAAACTAAAATAACAAAGATACTCAACTACCTTAGCTCAGATCTTACATTATCTCTCTCTCTCTACTCCACACTAATAAAATTGCTCTAGATGTCATAGTGGAAAAAAAAAGAATATATAACATATTTGTGGAGGACTATACATATAACAAATTTCCAGCTGACAGATTATGCAGTCTTGACCTTTCTCTGCAGTTGGTGTTAACTAAAGAAATCCATTTTTTTTCTCCTCTAACTTCATCTCTCTGTCCTATTATACAGTGCTCTAGTGATTAAAAGTATTATATATATGGAAATTACTGATATTTTAGGGTAGCCTAATGTTTATTTTATATTGTAGTAGTTTTCATGAAGTAAAAAAAAAAATGGAAACAACCAATCATGGTCGGCAATTGTTGTTGGCGTGAACTAATCACCTGTTCTTGGTATGTTTTTTGGTTTTATTTAAGAAGTTTTCTTAGGTCAATGCACCACAAAGGTCTCAACACAGGCCACCTCAAAAAGAGAAGTAATTATGTCCAAGAGCTACCTCAATGCCCTCATAAATTCAGCAGATAATATGCTTTGCTGCTTGTTCACACATATCTACTGTTAATCATGTTACCATTATTAATCAACTGATAAAACGACGGCTGAGACCTGAAGGGTGTAGAGGTGTGACAGTTATTTTTGCGTGGTTACTGTTCTGCAACTTTGGAATAACAACTGCTGCATAAATGTCATTCTTACCTTCAACCAAAAAAAAATTACATGCACAGCTAAGAGTCTGATTATTATAGCATTACATGGCTGTTGTGTTGAGTTTAAACAATCAAACCATCCACAGCAGCACAACAGACCCTTTCAATTTGTCACACACACACATTCATTTACACGCACCATACGGGGAGTGGAAAGCCCCTTCACAGCATAGATGGAGGATGCCATACTTGAGTGATTTCTTTCTCTGTTGGGAATTAAGTCATCTGTTCCAAAGATCTCTTCCCAGTCTGGCGTTGCCATAGCAACAAGATACAGCATGTATCCCCAATCAGTCTCTTAAAAACTGTGTCTGGTTGTCTAATCACATCCATTGGAAAGACAAGCTTTGTAAGGATACCCCTTACACTCATGCATTCATATCCAATGCATTTAAATACATCACACTGTGTACAAAATGCCAATGTATTGACTGCTGCTGTCCATTTACCATCCACAGACTCTTAATGGTCACTGGGGACATTGTTGAGGGTTATATTTTCAATGCAATGCTGTCATTTATCAGAGCTACACACTAAAAATAACCATTTGTGCTCCAGAAACTCAATGAAAGAGTCACACTGAAGAAGATGGAGAGATTCCCCACCATACACTCTTCACTTCCTGCTCTCCTCCAGTGGGTGGCAGTGTTCCCAGCCATCAGTATGATATTATGTGGACTGTAGTCAACCTATCATGGCTTGGATGGGGTTTTTCTACAGACTACTGTTACCCTTAGTGACTGCAAGTCCTGGTGGCACGCTGTGATAAAATATCAGGGAGGCCTTATAATATAGAGTTGTAATGGTCAGTTATCTTAGTAGAGCATCCTCTTAGTCAGCATTGAAACAGCTATGTGAAATATTCCTTCAGGGAAACACCTTACACATTGATTAACTGCTACATAACATCTCACATCCTCCTGTAGTGTGAATACTGATGCATGGCCACATCCTTAATAAATGATAATCCATTTATGATGGCTCTATAGTTTATGGCATATTTGTTGGCTATGCTAATCAGATTTGCACAAGCTACAAATACCTTTACTTTAGTTGTTGCCATTTCCATCATTTCCCCATTTGCTCATCCATTTTAATAAGCGAAACCTCCAGAGAGGGCGCATGTGAATTTGAATGTTGTTGATGACTCACAAAGTCCATGGCAAGCAGAATAGGAGGCAGCTCTGGGGAGTATTAACAGCCTCTGAAGGTCACTCTACGCTGTTACCATGACAGCGCCAGCCTCCCTCAGAGAAGTTGGTGCTGTTGGGTTCATGTTGTCATTACGTAGTGTGATTTAAGAGGGGACCTGTCCTGGCATGCATGCATGCATGCAAAAAAAGAAAAACATGACTCCTGCTCGGCACGTAGGCACATACAGACATGTGCATCTCCCACCTCCCCCCTCCTCCTCCTCCTTATCATCATCATCATCATCATCATCATAATCCTCATCAGCACAACCAAGTCAACAGGGGTGAGGCAGAGGTGCACGTTCAGCCCTAAGCAGACTCTCATTCAGAGTTTTCTCCAGGGAAGGACACGCAAACACAAGAGTGTCATCGAGTAAGTCAGACGTAGAAGGAAGTGAAATATCCCTGGTGAATCCTGGTTGTGCAGAACATGGCTGGAGTTTCACCTCTCTCCTCCTTCCTGCAATATGTAAACAGAGTGTGAATAGACCCTGTACAGACGGATTAGACAGACACATACACTAATCATCCATCTGTCATATCCACTTACTCTGAAAAATGGCTGTCAACCACTAAATGTAGCCGTCTCCGTCCTCTTTGTCCCTCCATTCATTTGTCAATCCCCACCACCCACATCTAGCTGCTCTTTCTGTGGAATACAGGCACTGGCAGACGGCTCACAGGTGGTTTATAGCTGAGTGGGACAAGTGCTGAGTTTATCCATATATGCATGACCATTTCCATGGCAGCACACTGAGGAGCTGACTTCACACCAAGCCGTGAAAAGACAATTAACCTGATACATCTCAGTTGATTTCTGCACATGGTGTTTGATCCTGGGAAGTTTTAAAACCTCACTGAGTTTTTTCCTGATGGTTTTAGCAGCTGTGCTATTTTATTTATTTATTGTCTTTTGATAATGTGCTTGTAGCTGGTTATTTGATACCTACTCCACACCCATTTTATGTGAAAGCTTGGTTAACACAAGTTGATAACCATCTGATTATGGTTCTGATCATACTGCTTATGTCAGAAATGATTCATGACACAGCTCTAAAGGATTAGGTTAATACAGATGTAACTCAGATGTCTTTATTACAACCCTAACCAAAGTAAATTAATTGCATTCATCTAAAATCTACATCTACTTTAGGAGGCAAACTACAGTCTCCATCCTGCTTAATGCATATATGTTTTATCAAATTTATGTCACACATGATTTGCAGAAATGTACAATGGCAAAGTTTTATTTTGGTGAGTAAGTCAAGTAGGAAATATAATGGTCAGGGAAATTAAAAGGCAACAGACAATGACAATGGTCCATAAGCCTGGTGGGTAAAAGTCCAAATCAACTGAATCCTAAACTCAGATGAAGAGGAAAGCATTGCCAACAGAGAATAAAACTGTGGTGAAATAACTTTGTCAAATTCTAAGTTTGTTAGGAAGAATTGTTTGCTTGATACGTTCCAGAGTTTTAATTTAGTTCCTGATAGACTCTTATTTGCCTCTGGTGATGCAGACATCAGACTTAAAACCTTCCATGAGGAAATTAATCCATAACAATGAATAGTTTGAGGTGAATGTTTTAAAAGAAGAAGAATTGTTATTTGTCAGTACATATAACACACACTTCTGCTTTTAACCCATCACTTGCTGAACATGCAGGGACACACCACACACTAGGAGCAGTGACATGTCAGGCAGCCGGGGAGCCCTGCTCAAGAGCACATAGGTCCAGGGAATTGAACCAGCGACCTTTTATTCACGTCGCGTCTCCAACCTTCTAGGCCACAGCTGATTCCCTGTGATTTAATACCTGCAGGTCTTCAGTAATCCCTAGCCTCGCTGCTTTAAACGTCTTTGCAGTGTGATGATCACGCCTGAAATTCTAACAATAAAAATATTCAAGTTGTGAAAATAATAATATAAATTTCATCTCCTCTCCCTTCAAAGACTTTAATCTGCGATCTAGGAGCATCTGTGAGTTTCTAATAGCACCTGCTTTCCAATGTGTGGAAGCTTCTCTCAATTCATGAAGTGCCAGTTTTTTTAAAGTGAAATGCCAACTTTTTTTTTTTTCTAAGGCCTGTTTTTTTCCAAACAAAGTTGAATTCACCACTAGTTGATATTTTCCCTGTGTGGTTCATCCGGTAAACATGATTATGCATACTTTACTGATGTCATGTTATTTATTTAAAGGGGTAATGGTTTTGGGTAAAGGTTGGGTAAATGGGTAAAGGTTTTTTTAACAGCTCTCAGTGCGACAAGAGCTTGTGCAGCTTATACCAACTGTTGAAATACCATTTTAAACTAATCAATTGCCAACTCTCACTTATTAAAAAATGAAAAAGCTGTACATCTGTGCATATGTGGAGTTCAGTGCCCTCCCAAGATCCTCTTTCCTTATGTTCTGCGCTCTAGTTGTTTCATTGGAGCATTATAGCACTGACATTCAACCATGCTAGGCTTAAAGGGCCACCCTGAGCATCATGGGCAGGTGACACATGGCTGAAAAGGTCATTCTCCACGTGGTGCTGCCCATGATCCCACACTAGCAGCCATTATCCACTGGCTGAATAATGATATAGATCCTGGAAAAGCAGTACCTGACTGGAATGGAGTGTTCCCAGGAAGAGATGTGAAATATTGACATTTAACACAAAGAGAAGCAAGACAGTCTGCTACTTGTGCTAAATGTCATTATCCTTTTATTTTCTGTCTTATTGTATGACCGACTGCACATTAATATTGTTTTTCTCCCATATGAGGGGTCACCTTGACAGGCTTTTGATGTTTTATGAATAAGCCGAATCTGGCTGTCACATCAGATGTTAAAAATCACTTCCAGTCCACAAGAGATCACTATAACTTTGGCATCCATCAGCAGAAAAAGGTCATCTTGACTGTGGCACATGAAATGAAAGAGACAGAGAGGGAGTAAGAATAGACTGGGACAGCATATTTTGTGCTCTAGTTTACATAATGGCCTGCTGTAAGGGGGTTATTGCGAGGAACATTGTGAAACAGCAGTGTTGATGGTTTTGAAACCCCTCTCCAAACCCATTAGTGATTAGATAAAGAGTGTAGATGGACATATAATGATGCTCTCTCATATGTTCTTCGTCTCTATCTCTGGTCTCAGCAAGATGAAAGACAGCTAGAGCTCTCCAAGGCCTTTGTTGTGGATGTTATTTTACCCTTACAGGCACTGTATGGCCACTCCACCACCTGCAACTGCATCTTACTGCTTTGATCGCTGGTAATTGGTAAGAAATATGATGTGTAGAATAATTTAGAGCAAGAAAGTGCTGCCTGCAAGCTACTTCAGGTATTTGCAGCTGTGCCTGATTCCAGCTTTAAACTCCCCATAAATCATCACTAAAGTAGCTTCATTGTTTTAAGTTTTAGATGATAGATGAGGTGTCCCAATGGGTGACAAATCAAAGGTGCATTGTGTAGGACTTGGTGGTATCTAACAGTGAAGTGATGTTTGCAAACAAGGTTAAAACACTTTATTATGCCTGTAGGGAAATTCAGTCTTTGCATTTTACCCATTCTAATATACACAAAGTACCAAGCATTAGAATAGAACATAGCATTCGGATCAGTGGGCTGGCATTGAAGACGCTCAGGAACCAACTACAGCACCGTGGGCAGAGGCAGAGGACAGGAGAATTTACCTATATGTACTTGTTTTTAATGGCAGGAGAATTCTGCGTAGTGTAAAGAGAACAAGTACACCCAACACAGAAAGTCTCAGATCCGACTCAGAGTCAAATCCCGAACCTTCTAGGTGTGAGGCAGAAGTGCTAACCACTAGCCTCTGCACCGTCCATCAAGTGACCATCCTTCACCTTCCAAGTGGGTCAGTGAACCCATGGTAACCATTAAACATGCTAAACATGGCTGACTCCATGGAAGAGGATCCCCTCCCTCATTTTAAGGTAAAGAAAGCACATCATTTCTTATTTTAAAGTTATTTACTATGTCTCCGTTCTCAAACTATGGAATATGTACCACTGGTATGTAGGTTAGTATTTGCACTACCTCTTCTTGTACAAAGAAGAATCTCCATTTTTTTCTAATTGAAATAAATAATGTACTAGCGTGCTCACCTGTGGGGATCCACGGGTTCTAGATGTGGTAGTTTTTATGCTAGGGAGAGCTGACTTTTGGGAAAAGTTGTTATTCTATATTTAGTTAGTCTATACTTTCTTGGTAAATCTTGGTATCTGTTGCTAGGTAACCCACTTCAATTCTATGATTCTATGATTGTGGGCATAGCAACGTGATTGTAAGGCTATTGTATTCCAAAATTACTAATATATCCCAAAATATTGGTCCTCTCACCTTGCCGTTTTCGCTAGTCTCTTCCTTGACCAAAAATCCATCCATAAGTATGCCAAACTGCAGCAGTCAGCTCATTACGGATTTTATGTGAAGCCCAAGACACACAGAGTCCACTTCCCTTACAGTGAAATAACTTAGGATGGCACAGTGGTTCTCACATCAAAGAGGTCCTGGACTAAAATCCAGCGCTGGCTGAGGCGTCTACATGTTCCCCAAGTGTCTGTGTGGGTTCTCCGGTGCCCTCGAAAAGTACAAAAACTTGCATTGTAATAGGTTAATTCCATCCATCCATTTTCTGAACTGCTTAGTCCTCGTAAGGGTCGCAGGGGTCAATAAGCTAGTACAAAAGAAAATACCTTGGAGATTCTGTATTGCAAAATTTGTTGATGGTACCTGACTGTTATTGGAGCAATTTCTGAGAGCAAGTTGAGTCAGAGAAGGTAAGCTGCATCCACCACTGACATGCTTTCTCTCTCTACACACTAACCACACCCTCCAATTGGTCGATCTATTTAAGCTGCAGGCTCCCGGCTATCTGTCTGACGTACCAGTGCTACTGCCAGAGCTTTAAACCCCCTCCGCCACCCCAGCATCTACCTGTAGTGTCCAGGGAGAATATACTTGGTCATCTGTCCCCAACAGCTACATGTAAAAATCTGCAGAGAGTGATGGTCCCGGAGTCTAATCTCTAAATGTATTCTGCTCACATGTGAGTTGTCGGACTGAGGAAGGCTAACAGTATCCTGTGTTGCACACTGTTGCAGCTGAAATGTGACAGGGTGTATTTAAGGCCTCAAGAGGAAACATTAGGATTATGACAGTACCGCCTGCTAGAAGCACAAAACAGTAAGAAAATATGACTTGAGTCTTAACCAGACTACTGTGTGTTAATGTCCTTAGCAATGAATCCATGACACCATCTCATAGGCAAAGGTGATTTCAGTCCTGGTTTAGACCTGTGGATAAGACACATGTGTTTTAGTGCTACACATCTATACAATGCGGCATACAATAAATAATATTGTTGATTATTGTGTTCACCCAACCACCCCCCAGTCCTTTGCAACCTTGGCCTAGGGAAGCACATTTAAGGGAACTGGAGAAGAGAGTAAGGGAGAGAGATACAGCAGAACAATCCAGCAACCTCGACGAGCCAAACCCTCCCAAGGGAATCCAGAAACGCAACGCTCGGAACATTTAAAAAAAAATGACAGATCGTCCAGACTACCCATAACAACCAACGTCACCACAGGAAACAAGCAAAAACACTGTTCACAGACCCATCCGTATTTTCTGAAGTGGTTGTGATGTCTAAAGATTGAGAAACATTGCATATTATGCAGAGAACAACACCTGACCTCCCAATTCCATTTTTGCCAATAGATTCCCCCTAAATCCTACACACTGCACCTTTAACAGGAAAACCTGATGGAAGCAGTGTCTTCCAGGATGACAAGCCCTCTCTCCACAGGGCACAATGACTTGCTAAATTGTTTGAAGAGCATGAAAATGATGTGAATTGTGAGCTATGTTCTACCGCAGTCAACACACAGGAGACTGGCATGTTAGAAAGCACTCTGCGGCATCATCTGAACATCAAATGAGGGAATATCCATCACTCCTGTAGAGTTCAGAGACTTGCAGAATCGATACCATGATGCACTGACACTGTTATGTTGACTCTCCCATTCGTCACCATCTGTACGTTTATATAATGCAAGTAACAAACAGTTGTTTGGGAATTGGCTGATTGATTTTTTAGTTTGTTTTGTAAAATAGTTTTATTATGACCCTCTGCATTGATTACCAAAAAATGGCAAACATCTCACAACTATAAGTGCTTTTCTTTGTCCTTACAATGCATGTTCATTTTTCAAACAATGTCTGTCTACGAATCTTATCATCTTTGCGCTTTCAGTTTTTTTCCTTTCCTCACAGTCAGACAGCAGTGATCTCACCGACCACTCTCATTGGTCTGACAAACATCATAATCTTCCAAATCACTGCTTTTCAGAGGTACATTTACAAGCGTCTCTTTCAGCAGTTTGACTTGAGATTGTGTAGGAGGGTCTGCATTTTCTTTTGCTAGAAAGATGGAAAAATAAAAAGAAAAAAAGAAAGAACATTTGGAGTTGATGTGCATCTGTGTGCTCTCCAAACAGTTCCTAATTAAAATGTCTGTAATTGAGAGTCATAATGTGCTTTTTGTGGCTAATGTAGTGCTTTATTTGCAACTGGAGCAACTGATGTGAAAATCATATTATAACTCTTACTGAACTGCTTTGGGACCACTGAAAAAGAGTGTGCCTTTGTCAGTGTTTGGAAATGTAGAACACCTAGGAAAAGTGATGTTACTGAAATAAACAATCCCTGGCCTACAGTAACAGGCATTCTGATCAATGTGCTTAGCAGACACAGTGACATTTTATTTGTGAGTTCTTATGAGGTACTAATGTTGTCATGGTTTTTGCAGGTTTTTGTTTCTTCCCATGTAATGTCCTTTCTTGTGCAGCTTGAATTAGTCACTTTGACATAAGAGGTGGACTTCAGCCAGATGTTCATTTACTCACACAGTAAAGTGTTGGCCTTGGCAAAAAAAAAAAAAAAAAAATGAAGTGCTTCCCTTGAGAGCACAGAGCAGTTTAGAGGAGGCTGCAGATTTGCTTGGCAACCTCCATTACTTTTAATCATGTTAGGCAGTCAGTGGATTGCAGTGCGTGCTATATAGGATCCAAAGACTGTGCCGAAGTGAAAGCTATAGGATAAGCTCAGCTCAAACTGTATGGGGAAGACTCAGCTATAAGAGCATTGTACAATGGCACCGTAGCTGGAGGCACAGGATAGCAAGAGCATTTTAGTCACATGATGTGCCACCTTGGGTCCACACATATCACATTCGCCTCAGTGGGTCTTCATCTGCTTTTCTCATGATAAGCCTCTCTGTCAGCCTCCCCTCCTACATGAATAGAGGCCATAAACAGGCAGGCACATGCACAATAATCCACCTTCTCTCATCTTTTCTACATCTTAAATTGATTGAGACAAAAACAACAGCCGTTTGATTTGCAGTCAAGTAAAGAAAATGTGACAGCAGGGGAAAGCCACTCGACCATGTGCTCTGTGCAGTATACACCTCCAGCTGAGAAGCTGATGAGCCACAATCAGCCCTCCCACTCTGAGTGGTCCATGCTGTGGCAGTGATTGGTGGGTGGGTTGGTGGGGAACAGTGTGGCTGGGTTGCTTAGAGCTAAATATGCGAATGGAAATTTGGGGGTTGATTTTAAATAGCAGTTTAAAATACCAGTTTATCCATTTTCACAGCAGACATTTTGACATGCAGAAAAAAACACACAGGTGATCTTTGTGACATTAATAATGAATCTGTTCCATTTCCGTGTCCCAGATAGCCGTACCAGTGAGGCAGCATACACAAACTACAACCCTGGTACAGGTGCACCTATGTTAAATCCAGCCATTGAGACTTAAAATGCTCTGCAAGAAGGAGTCCAAACATTCTTAAATATAATGAAATTATCTTGTATTAAGATAGTTTTTTCCTTGGTTAGATTTTTTAATGCTAGAATAAGTATAGCCCCCAAAAGACCGTAATGGGTCTTAAAACAAGAAATACAATTAAAGGGTTATTCCTCTACTGGGATATTATGAAAACTATTGCTTTACTTTGTCACTGGTTTAATCTCGCTCAATATTATCTTGTTATCCTACAGTTAGATGCAGTCCAATGAAACAAAATATGATATACTTTTCTCTTTTGAAAGAGTAAAACAAATTTTCCACTAATTGTTTTTTACTTTACTGAACTGCAGAAATTCTTCTTCTTTTTTTTTTAAGTTTATTACTTACTTTATTGGACAGAAGCCTACTAATTTATTTATGATTAATGAATGTTATTAATTATTATTACTTATTATTAAGAAAATATGTTAACTGTTTGAAGATAGTACCCAAGTGTACAGAAACAAAGAGGAAACACTCTTTTGACTCCAGCTTTCAGTCCAGGACGGTGGAGGCGTAGCTCTGTTCCTACACACTGATGTTACCATTTAGCAAAAAATTGGTTTCACTTCTTATCAGAATAAATTGTTTTACAGTAGTGACGGGTATACACAGAGATTGAAAGAAAAACTGTGATGTTTTTTTTGAACTGCTTTCAGTCTAAAATGGTAGAAAAGTATATTTGCTACATTAAATGACACACGTCTTTGCAGTCTGAATGTTTTGACTATGAAATCTGTGATACAATTCTGGGGCCAACTATCTGGTGTGGAGCACTGTTCCCAAAAATGATAAGAATATTAGGTAATTTTTTTCAGTAAATTATTTACATTCCACCATTAATATGGTGTTGTACAATGTACAATAAACCCCCCCCCCCAAGACTTATTTATTTATTTATTTATTCCCAATGAAATCCCCCCTACCTTTACACAAAATGGTTCAGTCCACAACCCAAACCAGGTGTGTCTGATTTTGCTGTGTTTTAACATTAACAGCATCAATTAAAGATAAAGTGTCGCCTTCAACACACTAAAATAAGATAAGAATAAAATGACCACAAAAGAAAATCAGGGGAGAGAAAAGGAAGAGGCCACTTTTGTCCAAAGGTAAGTGAAGACCTTGAGTGGTGGCAATTAATTATTAAGCCTTGAGTTTACTCCACAGTAAAATATACTAAGCTGCTTGTGTTCCCAAAACTAGCTAGTTGTAAAGTAGCTTAAAAAATGGGTTCATTTCTTAGCTGGCATTTAATAAATTCAATCAATTCAGGTAAAACTTTTAATAAGGTATTGTAACTGAAGTAGCTATACTTCTGTCTGGTATTAGACCCAAGAGATACATCTTCAGCAGCACCGTGTCCACATCCACCATCCCATACCAATGAACCAGTCTGCACACAGATGGACAAGGAGGTCGGCATGGCAGTCTGCTTATGGGTAAAACAATCCGTTTAAAATCATCAATTTAGTAATTTATTTTAACAAGATCATGAGATGAAACAAAAACACACTATAGTCTGTCTTAGATGGCGGAGTAAAACATTTCACATAATTATCGAGTCAGACTAAGAATATCTCAAACCTAATGACCTGACTACTTGATCTTTTCTCTAGTGCCACCATCAAGCCTTTTTATTTCCATTTTGTTTGTAGTTGTTATGTAGAATTAAAAACAATCGAATCTTAATGTAAATGGTTAATATATATATCATATTTAATACAACAATTGATATTAACAGAATTTTCCATTTAAATTCCACTTAATCTCTGAAAGATGGCCTTGAATGTTGCATACATGTGTGCACAGTCCTATATTCACATAGTTGGTGTGGAAACTTTTTGACATTAGATTTTAAGCCACATATGCAGTTTCTGTTGAAACTTTTTAAACAGCCATTTATTGCTAATATGTACTTATTGTTCTGTTATTTAAAAAAAATAACAATGATAAATATTGATGTATCAGTATGAAACTAGGCAGATGCATAATGGGGAGTGTGTGTGACTTTTCTGTTTTCATTGACCATTTGAGATAGGTTGCCTAGTTTTATTTATCTCTAACATTTAAATGAATAAATGTTTTTGGCCGCATTGCATTACTCATAATGTTAAATTTCCACCTGCTGTTTCACTCCATTTCACTCTTACAAGATTGATTAAGCCTGTACTTCTGAACATCCCACTTCATCAAACTGTTCTGGGAACAGGAGTTTTACCATCCCCATCTTCTGTACCATGCTCAAGCTTTGTATCGTAGGGGTGCTCATAATTACATAATTGCAGAAAATGGTGATTTTTTTTTTTTAATGCAGGTTGGGAATAGAAGTGAAAAGTGAGCCATTTTCAAATCCTTTGGCAGCCCACAAATAGTTTGAAAGCCTTCTGTAAGAAATTACAGTGTAAGGTAACATTTTTGCCAAAATTACAAATACATTGGTTTAATACTGCCATGGTACAAATGACAGATATTCAGTTTAATGAATGGTAGACATATGGAAGACATAGTTTTCCATATAGGCTCTATTCACAAAATCCCAAGGGAGACCACTTTTGCTTTACTACACTTACTACAGACGATATTAGATCGTGAAGGATTAGAATGTATCAACAACCCAACAAAGCAGAGAGATGGTGGAATTGTCCATAATATGATGTTGTCAGAACCATAGAGTATTCAACGGCTCTGGATGTAGTTATATGCGGATGCACAGACGCATCACATCGGTTCACGTCCACGTCACATGGATTTCACGTAGTGTAGCGGGAGTCATGGCTGACAGCGAAACGGACAAGCAGCTTCCTAAAAAGAACTCCACTTCTGTTGTATGGAATTGGTTTGGCTTTTTCCCAAACGACAAAGCGCAAACAACAGTAATTTGCACAGACATGTCGGATGGCAACACTACAAACCTGTCCAATCACCTGACAACGCATACAGATAACACGCCATTTTTAATTGCTGTGTTATCTGTACGCATTATAATCTTTCCATGTGTATGTTCATGCCAGCAACTTTAATGCAAGCATTTAGTAAAGGCACTCTTTATGAGAAGAGTAGCAGGTGTTGGAAAGAGGGAACGGAAGCAGTGACTTTTTACCTGGTAAAAGATATATAAATTAGTCTCAAAGATCAATGTAAAGAATTGTGATAAAATCGAGATCATGATTTTATTTTCAAAAAATCATGATATGATATTTTTGCCATATCGCCCACCCCTAACTACACTATTATTTTCCTTTTTGCATTTTTATCATTTATTTAAATAAATATTGAGGATTCATCTGTTGGTAATGGGGCTGAAATGCGATAGATGGTGTAATAAGACATTACTCATACTGAATCATCTCTTTGATGACAGGCAGAATGGACAGAATAGCAACTCATCACAATGTAATGGCAGGTCCTAACCTTAACATACTGTTAATTTTCTACGCCTTTGTAGTATGAACTGGGGAGACTGATGTCATGAAATCGTGTTCTATGTCTATATTTCTTATGGTATGTGGCCTCCTAAACGTACGCATTTGTGACCTTGTGCGTGTCATTCAACGCCATTTGGTTGCGTGTCAATTTATGCCAAGATTTCCGGTTCGCATAACCCTAACCCCTAACCAGTGTGTGGTATTTGATGCGGCATGAACATACACGCAGAAAGCTTAGAATGCGTACAGATAACATGGCAATTAACAGTGGCATGTATATTTATGCAATTTCATGATATCATATTAGAACTGGGTTGGCTCAAAACTATGCTGATACTGACAGCAGAAAAGTTGCAGTCACCTGTCACTGACATCACATCCCCTTAACAAAATAGTCAATGAATGAGAAAACTACTCCTCCCTGGAACCCATTGTCTTTCACAATATCATGTACTATGTATATCTAGTTACTGTTATCATTGAGTCTCTTAACGGCAAAAATAATAAAACAAAGCACAGAATATTATCAGGAATCCTATATTATAAAAGGGAAGTGGACTCTGTGTGTCTGGGGCATCACACAAAATCTGTAAAGAGCTGACTGCTGCAGTTTGGACATATACTTATGTATTTTTAGTCAAGGAAGAGACTAGCGAAAATGGCAAGTTGATAGGACCAATATTTGGGGAGATATTAGTAATTTTGCAATACAATAGCCTTCCAATGGCCAATCACGTTGCTATGCCCAGAATCATAGAATCATCACTGAAGTGGGTTACCTAGCAACAGATAAAAAATAGGGCCACGCTGCCATGGTGTCAAATTTCCTGTGCAGAAACAGACATGCCAGCTGAGAGGTTATTCACCTGAAAATGCCAGTGGAATTTACCAAGAAAGTAAAGAAAGTAAAGGAATGAACTGTATCAGAGGATCTAGAACCCGTGGTTTTCCACAGGCCAATGCGCTAGTTTGGAATAATTTGTGTGATTCATCAACAAGTAGTCAGTTCTTAAGACTATGTGGATCAGTATGGTGCAAAAGTGTATTACTAAAATGACACTTGACTTCTGTTTAAATTGTTTTGACGGTTGTAACACAAGAACTTTGAGAAAAGAAAGTTTTGGATTACAGCCTTTCAGTAGAATGATGGTTCTTCCTCTCACTTGTCTTAGCAGCTCCACCTCCTCCTGCTTTTCTCTGCTCTCTGAAACCACTGAGCTGAGCTATTTTGTCTGAGATGGGGGAGTTGGGATGACTGTGTGTTGACCATGACTGATAACCATAGATGATTTGAGATGAAAATTACAGTGCAGAACCAGCAGCCTTATCAAGTAGCTACGTTAGCATGATAAAACCTTCCTTTTTCAGAAAGCGGCACAAAAAGTACTGAAATGAGTACATTTCAGCAATGATAGAAGACTCTTTGTGTTATGTAATGAGCTAAATTATAGATAATACTGCGCAGGAAAATTATAGGGTGTCAGTTGCTTCTGTCATCTGTACTTAACCATCCTGTGATAATTGTTCTGGCCCTGAGATCAGCTCTGATCCTTACAGGTGTGGATGCGTTTGCTTTGAAAATTGTTTGCAAAGTTCTGTTTAGAATACAGCTTGTCATCAAAACAGAATTTGCAGAGTGGTACGTCATAATTAAACTGTGCTTGCTTAACTTTATGAATAAAGAAAAAAGTTGTGCTGTGTTTGTATTTTGTTCTTTACTTTAGTACCTAAATTACAAAATGCATTTAATGAATCATGCAAATTTGTTCAAGTGATCCTTGTTTAGGCTCAATACATTCTAAACTGTACTTATTTATACTGTAAAAAGGGGCTAATAATTCTGAACTAGAAAATTCCTTTGTCCTCAGAGAATCTGTAATTACATTGACCTTTTTTCTTTGTCATTGTTTCAGTGTGACTTAATCAAGCATGTGGGTCGTTCCCACACTACAAATTACAGAGCTGGACAAATCGGTTCACAGTAGTGACTCTTGAACCACAGTGAAGAATATGGTGAGTAAATCCTGATTTTACATAGTATAATTAATCAGAGAGTTTTTTTCACAGTAAAACACAGATTACAGGTGTGTGTGTGTGGGAAACTTAGCAGTGCTGTCCACTCACATCAACATTCATGCACTGTGAAACTTCTGTGGAGTTGTTTTGTCCAATGCAAAGCAAATAAAAATATAATATAGACTAGCGGTTTCCAAACTTCACAGCTTAAGACCCCCCCAAAAAATAAATAAATCACATCTCCACCTTGGGACCCAAACTGGCAAAATTATACCATGAATTACCATGATTTCTATATGGCTGAGTCTTCTGTTAAAACTGTGTCTGAGACTACTTTTACATTGTTGCATATTTTACTTCTTTTTCATCCTTTAAAAATCTGGCTTGTCGTTTACATTTCACACGGCTTTGGTAAAGGAAGATTTATAAACCTGGAAATTGGAAAATGAAATCACACATCATATTGAGTTTTACTCTGACAGTTTCCAACCCAGTAAAACAGCTCTACAATCCATTTTAGGTCCTGACCCTAACATCGAGAAAAGCAGATGTAGATAAATCTTGTATATATCTGAATTATTGAGGTGATGTCCCTAAGTACTTCCCGAAATCCACAGGATGCCACATTTATTGGTTCCACGCTGGTTACAGTGGATCTACAATGTGTTGTACCAGTGGCAGCTTACAGCTGTGAGTCTTCACTAGTGCTGACATCACGTGACAGCCTGACTAAAAATAACCTCCTCTCCAACACATGATAAGGATGATACCCGGACTAAGAATAGGCCCACTGGAGGGAATCGATGGTAAATCATCAGTGAAGCACTGGCTGCAATGCAACAAAGAAGGCATTTAATAATCAGGACTTGAAACAATACAGTATCAGGAACATGACAGAATGATCTGTTGCTTGCTACCTGTTAGGCTTACACTACACCCTACCTGCTAAGGATTGTTAGGAAATGAATCTAGCTGTAGCCTTGGCTTTACTGGTAAATAAGTGACACATTGGCGTATTGAACAATAATACCAGATAATACGTACTGTTGAGATCAGTAAGTCAGAATAATGCTTTGACAGTAATTCTGTGCCAGCAAATTGCATCATATGCAGTTTTAGGAATAAAATATTCACAGAGGCTCAGGCTTGAAAAGTAAGGGATATTGTAAATCATTTCAGTATAGAAGACAGGATCGATGCTGGGATATGAAGGGCAGGACCTTGAGCTCAAGGTAAAGATCTGTTTGTCCCCATTGAGTCTTTGGGTGCAAGTAAAGGTGCTGTGAGTTGTGTTTTGTGTCCAGTAGAAGGAATGTGGATTAGAGCCCGACCGATATGGGATTTTTGGGGCCAATGCCAATACCGATATTAGGGGCAAAAAAACCCCCGATATCCGATATATCGGCCAATATCCGATATAATGGCCAATAAACGATATACCAGCCAATATATTAAATAATAACATTAATATACACTGGATATATATGTACATGAACACAAATTCTTATAATACCCAAAATATGATTCAAGACTAAGAAGCAGAACACTATTAAATTAAAATAATTAGCATAGAATTTAATACTATAGTTGATCATTTTAAAATAAAAACAAGAGGCTGCATTCAGCTGAAAGTGATAATACATAGGCTAATGTGAGGTGTTTTTAAACCAATATGTGGCTTTAAAAGGCTCATTCACAAAAACATCTTATGAATTAGTCATATTGATGGGAGTTTATTACTTAAGAACTAGGTACAGTCAGTGTTAAATATATTTGAATGCTTTGTCTGTTCTCTGTCCCTGCTCTGCTATGAAAATCATACTGTCTGATGCTAAGTTGGTGAAACTCTCTGACATGTAGGGTTTTTAAGTGAAAGCTAATGATTACTTTTTTTCTGGTTCATTAATTTTCAGCAGCCAAACTTTTAGTTTTGAATACTGTTCCTCTTTTAATGTACTAATTGCAGATGTAACTGTTCTGGTTGTTTAGTGTTGTTCACATCATTTATATTTCAAGGTATTTGGTTGATGTGGATGTATTCATTAAGGATATACTAAAGGTGTAAACCAATACCCTATGTAATCGTCTTCCATGCCTGTGGTCACTGGTGCTACATTTATTTTTTCTGTAGTATTTGTTGAAGTTCTCTTAGAAAGTTAATCACTTTCATAATGTTCTTTAGTGCTATTAAGAACATTGTAGATTTGTACAGAATGAAAGCCAATGTTTACATGGACAGAAGTGTCTGTTACCAACCATAGCTCAGCACTGGGAGACAAGTGTGTACAGGAATGTTTGTGGTAGGATTTCAGTACCTGTTTTCTATTTATTTATTTATTTAAAGTCAATTTAGTTATGAAATTTGATCCTTTTTAGATACATGTTATGGGACATCTCTGTAACATTTGTGCATTGATTTATTTCTTCAGACATGATTTGTCGCCCCTTGGCTAAGCAGAGAGAAATCCCAGGTATGACAGTTCATGTATGGAGCTGAATCACAGTGTAACATATCAGTGCATCTAGCTGCCAGGTTATATATTACCTTTGAGGCTCTTTATTTAGAGTTGGCTGCCCTGTCACTGGAAGGCAGACAGGCAGCCATCTTGGCTCCTATAAGAGCATATATGCTCTCAGGCAGACAAGCTATCCCCATTTATCCAGCCCCGGAAAATGACCATGCAGACAGACGGGTCGATGTATGACCACGCGATCGCAGGTGTTATCGTGAGTTGGTGTGGAGGCAGTGGTGCATGGCTGGCCCAAACATCTCAGGGGCAAACTGCCAGATAAGGCCAGGTATAGGTCTGCTACTGATAAGAGGAAGTGGCTCACCTTCTACTTGAATGACCCCCGAGAAGATCAGGGGTAGATGGATGCAATGGATATTTCCTCCTTGCTGTTTATTCTGATCTTCTTTCACTTACACAAAATAAACACTCCAATTATATTTTATATCTGTGATTTTCTTGATTGCTTTAAAATGCAGTCTTTTTCCTGTTGCTCAAGGTTTATAACATACTAGATAGTCATATCTTAGCTTCACATTTAGCCAGTGACACAGTGTGTTTAGGAAATACCCCATCATGTCTCAGCTTTAAACTAATCTCCTGAACTCAATTCCCATAACAATAGAAACCATTAGGCAGCCTCAACTGTGGGAAAACATTACAGGATTTTCATCATCTTGCAGATTTCTTGATTTTTAGCTAGGTGGCAAAACTCTTTGTCTTCATCAGTTCATGAACATTGTATAATTTAATGTTTTTCTGATCTAGATTTCAGTTTCATTCCAAATTATACCCAATGATTAACCAATGTTTAGAAGTTTCCAAACAATGTCAAATACATCGTCTTTTCCCGTGAGGATTTCTTGCTCTCTGTCTGTATCTTACAAATTTCCAGAGTAAAAACAATACAATGCAGACAGATTTTGAGTGGGAGGGTTAGAGGGTTCAGGCTTGTGAGGAGTGGATTAACAAGTCAACAAAGCTGTTGGCCACTGTTGCCATATTGACCTATTGCAATACAGAGGACACTTTAATCGTGGAAGCAGATAAGGAGAAACAGTTATACCGAGGCTACTGCCAGGCCACATCTGTTTGCCCTTAAAAGCAAAGTCTAATTTAGTGGGAAATGAGTAACTGATGACCTCTGATAGTTATGGTTAACAAGCAGAAAAGTGATTAGTGGATGAGACATAAGGGTCACTACTGAATTCCTGCCACAAATTATTGAACTTACTTAGCTCAGAACTGCTTTACAAAAATCAAAGACCTGATTGTGAATCTCCAGCAGCTATTTGTCAATGCACAGATGTTTGGAAATCAACCTCACAAAGTTGCAGGCTCCACATCGCAGAGTCCTTTGGTGAAATGTTATTGATCTGTCTTGCTGTTCTGATTGAGAATCCCAGAGGGAGTGATTGAAAACATCACATAAGAAATCCTTGTGACTTAGTATTGGATTTTAGCCCAGTGGCCTCTCAATGAATGTTTGCCATGAATATGTGATTTGAGGTGTTTAGTGATGTAAGGTAGGTAAAATCAATATAAGAAGATGAGTCCATCCAACAGCATACAAAACATTACTTAGAGCTGTTTACTTGGTAAGCAGATCTGGGCAGTTGGCAGACAGCTCTGAGAAAATTTTGATCCTAATATGAATTTTCAATAAGCTTCACACTGTCTTATGCAAGTGACTCCATTACAAAGATGTCTTTTAATTAAATATTGATGTTTAAATAACAGATTTTTTTAGGTTTATCCATAAAAAATCTATTTTATGTGACTCATTTCCATCATCAATGTCACAGATTTTAAAGCACTGTCAAGTTGATGTGAATCATGTCAATAATTATGTGTCACATTTTCTCCTTGTAGTACTGACTGTCATCTAGTGGTCTATGTTTCCTGACTGTAGTTGTTGTTTTCTGCAGCCCTTTCTTTGCACTGACATCTTGAGATATGTCATTTCTGGGGAGCTTGCTCGTTTCCATGCAGATTCATTTGGCAGCCTCGTGTCCTGTCACCTCTATTTGCCGCCTGTCTCATCTGCCTTTAGCCACTCCTGAACCTTGTTGGCTTGGCAAGTCTAGCCTCGTCATCGGACTGTTAACAATCAAGTGAGCTGACAGCTGCCCACTGTTTACCCACCAGGGTTTCTTCTGCAAACAGAAATATGGCTGCAATTAAAAGAACAACTAAGCTTTATCTACATTCTTTACCACATGCATGCAAATTAAATTCTTTTCACATTCTGCTGTCCCTGCTACAGTGAATGGTTGAAGAGAGTCTGAGAAGGTGGATGGCAGAGAGGACAGAGTAGCGCATGAGTGTCACATCATCCATCACGCTGTCACAGGCTGCCGTCCAGCTTTTCCCAGAGATGGTGTTGATCTGTAAACAAGAGAGAGAAACACCAGGCTTCCTGAGGCTTGGTGACACAGACAGTCGGGGCAGGGCCTGACTGTCCCTCTGTTAACCACAGCAGCAGAGGGCTGCACCAAAGCAGGGTTTTGATCTACATTACCAGGTGTGGGTGACTAATGCTTCTGAACTGGCTTTGTCAAAAGCATGAACAGAATCAATGGCCTTGTGACACTTTCTAATAAGGGAATAACTTTCACTGGGGGCAGTGAGTGCAAGACATTTTCCACTTAATTATCTGTAAAGAAAAAAGTCAGTCTGATTGGTGGATTGATTGTTGGACCAGTTGTTTTTATAGTAGTGTCATGATCAACTTGTTAATGCTTTTGATGGATTTGAACCACAAACATGGGAAGGTTCTGAGTAAATGCATTCGTGGCACTGTGCATGGTCACACAGAGGTCACGCAGAGGTCTCTGGAGCTCTATGCTGTTTCTCAGTCCTGCACAGACATATAAACATGGACAGAGCAGAGAAAGGAGATAAATGTAACTGGAGTAACTGCATTTGGATTGACTTTATTCTTTGTATACTTCTACGTCATGTCATTTTGTAAGCTCACTTACATTCTAGACAGGAAGTTCATATACTTTACAATTGTCTGTTGTTGGCTTTCTCATCCTTTTATCTCCCAAGACATTAACTGTGGGCAGCACAGCCTGCTCAATGTAAGGATGCCAAAACAACTGGAGGAGAAATTAGCTCATACATCAGGAATGTTTTGAACCTCTGACCTGATCAGAATTTTATGTAGATTTACGCTGAGTTCAGCTATAAAGAACTAACTGTCATTTTCTTTTTTGTCTTATGGATTTATTAATCCTGTCAGGAATAACACATCAATGTTCAAAATGAAAGTAATGTTCAGGAATGTTCATTTTCTATACAAATTGGTGGAAACTGCTAATAATCACATGATGCTTGAATCATTCTTATATGGATGTTTAAGTGCTGTCTTATAGTAATGAGTCCACTTATTTTTTTAGAGCATTTTCTGAACTGAGGCTGGTGCTGTTCCTCTTTGAAATAATTTTCTACCTGGGGCTGAATTTAAGTGGATTGATAATGTGGTCACATACTGCTAAAACTGAACAGAATTATTTTCTTTATTTTCTTATTTATAGTGTAGGGCAATATAATTAATAAAAAAAAAATTAATATAGAATCATCATGGTTTAGTACTAAACTGCAACAGCATTGTTTTGAGCTGATCACTAACATAGATTCTGTTTTTGCTGTGATGGTAATGTGAAACAAATGTGAAATTATTTACAACAAACGCTACATTTTTCAGAGACCCTTTCTGAATTATGTCTGATAAATGCCTTTGTAGTTTTATTAGAAACTGGATGTTCACAGGAGAAAATTTGCGTTCAATGTCAAAAATATAAGGTTAATAGTCATGCTGTTACTATTGATGACATTTTGAGGACACCAGTGAGATGAATTGTATTGATTGATACCAGTTCTGCCTCATCTCAGGTGCTTCTTGCTGAAGAGGAAAAAAAAAAACTAGTCCAGCATTTCATCAGTCACTGAGCCAAGCAGTAATCAGTAATGTGCGTTGGGAGATGGGGGAAGGGATTCACTCAGTTCCTCAGTTCACTCATTGTCCCCCTAATTATTTTCCCCATCACATGATTAATATTGTCACTTTGATTTTGTTGGAGGCCATTAAACAAGAACCTCTTTGACAGAGGACACTGGTTGTACAGCGAAGGGTCAGCAATGTTTGCTGCCACATTGTTGTTGAGCCTCAGAGACACCTCTGGATGTGAGGACTGTGAGCTGCGCTGATGCAGCCAGGCCTGCTGCTGGCTGGGAATGGGCCAGAGCTACGACTGGGGCCAAGCTATTTCTGCACAGGACCAGAGAGGATCCAGCTGGTGTTCTTGCTGATGACAGTGTCACAGTGCCAGTGGAGGTTCTCCAGAACCAATGAACCATCTTGCATCAAGACAATCCACCATTAAGTTCAATCACTGTACAACCCAAGGCAAAAGCCTCCAGACACAATAGGACAAGAAGTATTAGCTTGGCAGGATTTTAATTATGGTTAAACAAATAATAAGCCAGTATAAACCCAAAAAGGTTGCCCACTCCTCATGATAGAGTTTAGAAAATTACCAAATCATCTTGAGAAAGGTCAAACTTTCCAAACTGTCTTAATATAATCCTAAAGAGGCTTTTCCACCCTGACCTGAATAATCTGTGAACTCATTTGGTGCTTTTGTAATTTTTTGATTATGTGTTAAAATAGTCCAAACTCTCCAAACATCTAAACAACAAAATCAAAGCACAAAGCATGTAAAATCATTATTTTAATTTTTTGTCACCACAGGGTGCTACTGTAGGTGACTCATCAGTAGACAAATATTACAGATATAAAAATGGCATTTTTGGGTAACTTATTCATCTATTTGTGTAAGAAGAATGACAAGAGGTCAGAAAAAATATATATAAGAAATAAAAATAGATGTACAATAAAACCTCCAAAGTTGTATTTTTTGTATATTGAATACTAGGATTCTAAAAATATTTCAGCATTTATTGAAATAGTTTTTCAGCTGAGGATTTAGGATTCTGTCTTGCACCACATACAGTACATGTGGAAGTCCCATGTTCTCAACCTATATTAAAGGTCTTTAGGTAAGGTAAGACTTATAATGTCTATACCGTTTCCATCTTCATATGAAAGACATCTGTAATGGTGTTGACTAAACAAGGAGCATAGCTTTTTGCTTGTCTCAGTTTCTGCCACAAACAGCCCATCTTACAACATCAGGTAAGCGTCACTGCCCACTTTCATCAACCAGCATTCTGACTGGTTAAACACAGATCAACCTAAAGGGTGTCTGGGATCAGGTCTAAACACATAAATATGTACAGTAACATGCATGTACAGCTATGTTCATAGTTTATACTCTTCCTGCTATTATGCACTAATGATCATTAGCAATAGAATAAAATAGATCTTTATTATCCACCAGGTGGAAAAATGTCCAAAATATGGCATACAGTACTAAAATATGAGATGAAATCATAGAAGAATATAAAAAAGTAAAATTCAAGTAAATAAATAAAAACTAAAGCCATTACCATGCACATTGCTATCAAACATGAGTAGTAAATAAAACACAGGCACTTGCCAATCTTCTCTCCCAAAAAACTGCTAACCAAATGATCTGTCCTTTTGTTTTAGCTTGAGCAAAACTAACAGGACATGTTTTCACACAGACATGTTTGCTCCACATTTCCATTGATGTGTTGGTAGGAATTGATGGGGTGGGGAGAACAAATTGTTACACTGAATATGATTATTTCTTCCTCAATACACCACAGTGTAATGATTTTCTTAATGTTTTTTTTCCCTTCTTTTTTTCTGGAGGCCATCTTTTTGTGAAGATGCTAGAGGATTAGCAGTACTGAGAAACTTCAGATTTTCATAATTTATTTTAAACAACATTTATATACATCTCAAAACACATGAAAGATGCCTTTGCATGATATGGGGCCTTAAACTTTGATTTTATGGTTTACAGTACATTTACAGGCATTACTGTATGTACTGTATGAAGGACAAGATTTCATTTCTTTTGCATAATATGTTCAAAATAATATATGTATACATTACCATTACATGATTTGGATATTAAAATTCCTATTATACTATAACATGATTAAACCATATGATTCCCACCCTTTTCTGAAATGCGTAATTCCAATATAATTACTTGACATCTGGGTTATTTAAAGTGTTTTATTAGTTCCTAATAAAATTGACAGACAAGACAAAAATGGATGAATAAAAAATGTTTTTGTATCTCTTGTGATAGTGGTGTAGTGTGATGTAGTGTTGTTTAGTGTTCCATTATTTACTTTCTGTATTTTGTAATTCAAGTGATCCTGGAGGACATGAGCCTTCTTCATCTACTCTACCTTTCCTGTGTTTTCAGGGTGTAGAAAATCCACCCCGCGATGCAGATTTGTTTAATCACAGGCATTTCCAGATTCTACTTTTTCTCAACACAGAAGATTGGAAAAGAGGCTTTACTTGTGCGTAACAGGTTGAAACAGCATCAGGTTATCTATATTTCTATTCAGTCTTTTGATTTGGACTAAGAGGAGAAAGCTGCAGAAGTAAGGTGTGTATTATCAATATTTGAAGTTTTTTCCCTTTTTCCCCTGATTCTCCTACTAACAAAAGGTGGAGATGGATAAGCACATGAGGGATGTACAAGCTAATGCTAAACACTAGCTTACTGACAAAGTAATAACTTACCAAACATTTCCATAATAAAATAATTTGACAGCCTTGTTATTGTGCATCACAACTACAGTAGAGCTGTCTTTCAGGAATCATTTTCTTTTATTTAGTAAACAGAAATGCCAAAACTCTGACAGGTGACCTATCATACACACCTATCAAGAATTGACTAAGCAGACATCGAAGACTTCTGTTAGTCTGTTTGTCACATTAATGGAGGAGGAATTTAAAGGACTACCAGAAAACACATTACAGGTCCCAAATAAAATGAATGATCCTGGAAAAAAAAAAGACCAGTAAGTCTGCAGGAGACTGGGTTTGTTGGCGTCACCATCTGTCAGTGATATTACATGTGAAGATCCTTATAGCTTGACTTCAGTTTTGGGACATGATCCTTGCCTGTTGATTCAAGTGCATCTGACTGCTGCTTTTCTTCATGACCTGTAGCTTTGTATGCAACCTGAGTGCTAAAAATGGTGTCAACATCCATTCTGCATATTGATGAGACCTGCATCACATAGTCAGGCATATGTCATCCTTTTATGTCTATGAAGACTGAAGTTCTAGGGAAGATTTTTGTAAAGTTAGATCAGTTAGAAATATTTTATTAACTTAAAAAAACTAGACAACTATTAATAACTCTAGATCAGATTGAAATCTTAAAATAAGAAGAGTGACAATGTTATGGAAGACAAATGGCCATTTAGACAGGTCTTGTTAATACAATGCATCATGCTCTTATGTTGAAAGGATGCTGTGGGTGTAAACACAGAAAGTTGTTGAGCCATGGTGGAGCTAGGAGGACTTCTCTTAATAAGACCTCAGCCAGCCTGAAAACATGATTTGGGAAATTTAAGGGCCTTTGCAATGTCGACAGTGCCTTATTTGTTTAGTTGTTTTGCAAAAATGTAAAAATACAAATCCATCATGTAACATTGTTTCATACTCTTGTTCTTGTTTGTCAGAGCCATTGTCTAACATTTCTTATTGCAGCTTTGCATACTCTACATGGAGGCATTTAATTGCTGTTTTCCATCCAATAGGGTACATCTGTTTCTAGAATTATTTCAGGTAACTGTTGCAGTCCATTTCACTTATTTACATTCACCTTTTATTGAATCAACAGCTATTCCAGCTCTCTTTTTATATTTGGGAGTTACTGTCTAATCAAGGCATGAACTGTGTATCAGGATCACAGATGCATCCAAACTTTTATGTAAAGAAATAAATATACAGGATACAAACTGGTTGACCTGTGCTAATTGTAAAGGCACAAAAAGCCAGTTAATAGGGATGTGAATCTTCATTGGCCTTTTGATTTGATTCGATTATGATTCACCTGTCAACGATTCTCAATACGTCTTAATAGCGGCATCCTGAATTTTCTACAATATTGCACATTTACTTTTCCATCAGTTAATGGTTTTTAAAAAAATCAGACTACCTCAGTCTGTAACCATGAAAAAAAAAGCCATATCCATCTGCAGAGAAAGCATTAGAAGTAGAGCTGGAATGAATAAAAATACAGTTTGTTTTCACATAGCAGCTGTAAGGCCAGGTCACTTCCTGAAACAAATATTACAAACAACATTCTGTTAATTAGTCTGTATCACGAATGGGAAAAACTATGGTGCTCTGCCATCCCCCATTATCTAAATACATATGACATATTGTAGTGAACAGAGTCTCACTTAACCATGTTGCTAACAATCTGAGTACATTTTAAGTTAAAATTGTGCTGTTACCGGTATAATGCACAGCAATGAAAATGAAAAATAACCACACAGATTCCATTTTACAATACACATGTGAACAATTGTGTGCAAAATGCACCACCGAACCAAACCCAGAACCAGATGCCTCTGAAGAGCCACAGCTACAACACAGAAATGAACCCAACTCAATGACATGAGATTAGTAGGACTGTAAATGCAACAAATCAGCAATTTCTGAAGCCAGCATGTGATCTGTTTTTGTCTGTACGTTTATTACAATGACAAACTGGTCTGGTCGTACTTGGATTCCACTCAAATTCTACAGTATTGTAACTCTACTGAATGCCCGCCTCACAAGGAAACACTTGGTGGAATAAAAGGATGACGTAATATGACCATGAGATGAAGCAGAGCTTCAAAACAGCGAAGCAGGCAGATGAGAAACTCAATTATTGTGGTAAGAGAGACGGTGTGTCTGTCTGTTACCTTGCCTGACCAAAATTTGCAATACATCAAGTAAAATATAAGAATTTTACTTTACAACTTTATTGTTCAGTCTGAGGCTGAAAAATCAATAAGTGTCAGTATACAAAATAGCATACTGTCTTGTATGCTATCATTTTTATTATTGATTTACTGCATTGTTGCAGAACTCTGCATCACAATGTATCTTAGAACCATGAAATTTCCACACCTCTACCAGTAATGTTGTGTAGGAAAATGCACATATTTTACTTGGCAACAGTCCAATACCAGGCTGGTAGTGGAACTGTTTCTGTTGACAGACCAAATAAATGATCTTGATTGAATAACCTTTGTTCATGTGTTACTGTAAATAGAAAAATGGTACTCTTAAAACTGCAAAATAGCAATATCACACACAAGGTTGTGCAGTTGTACTGAACAATATATTGTAGTGTTTATCTACTCAGTACAATAGCACTCCCTCTCATGTGATATTACATGTTAGTGTCATTGTCTATGATGATTTTCTCATTTTTTCATAGGTAACAAGTAATTTCCCAAGTTCTCTTAAATCTTTTGCAGATGCTATTCAAGAACAAGTAGTTTATGGTTGTTTGTGGTTTAAGTTCTTGTTTTGAGAAAGTACAAAGGTCCAAATGAAAGCTATCAGAACCATGGACAGAGCTCTGATGAAGTGCTGAAACTGAAAATCATACAGGAGTGTAAAGGAACTGTTCATTTCATTGGTTTTGAAATGACCAAAGACAAAACTAGAAATGTTTTGGAGCAGTAATTGAACTAGTACAGTCCTGTTTGGTTAAAAGGCAAGAGATAATTGTAAAATGAAACCTTTACCACACAAGATACAAGAGAGCTTCGGTATTTAATAAAAACAACATCTCCTGAGAACTGGCCAACTACACGGTCTGTGTAAACCCTGTCAAAATGATGACTGTATTGCACACAACATCAATACATCCTGAATGTCAGGCTTGGAGTCCAGAATGTCACCTATTGTTAGTTACGCTATAGCCACATTTATTATTCTATATTATGATGAGACTAACAACGTATGGCCTTTGCACTTAAACCCTGCTGGCATGGAAAAGGTGACCTGAAAACGGGTAACTACAATGTAAAAAAGGGCTTTCAGTGCCTTGAAAAGTGCTATAGAAATTCAATCCATGATAGAAAATCCAGAGTCCTCTTGGCTCTACTATAGTTCCATTACGTCCTATTTCTGAACCCACTTAACCACTGAACCTACTTATTTTTATCCTAAAACTATTGTTTTGTTTTCTCATAATGTCTAGGTAACAGAATTAAAAGTACTCTATACAGTACTTACAATGCAAGTTATTACTATTTCCATTCTTTCAAAATTCAATAATCATCTCGTACATTTGAGTCAGTATGACAAATATTCAATCACTCTAATGAACCGTTGTCTTTGTAGGTATCTGTGGGATTTATTTTTTTTTCCATCAACAAGATCAACCTTCCCCAAGGGAAATCAAGGACAAGTTCTTGTATAGTGTGCACATGTTGTATGTGTGTGAGCATGAGCTTTTTGTTTTTGTTTTTGCTCATGTGCAAGGGCAGGTCATACACTCATTACACTACAACCCAAAGAAACCCATTCCCCCCTCACTCAGATGCGTACACACAGAATCCCAGGAACCTTAGGGAGGGGATTTTTTTTGTGTTGTCCTTGAAGGTGATAGGTACCCAGGAGCTGAAAAACACAGAACAAGGCATGTTAATATTTGTTGAAAGGGTCATCTTAGGTTACACATTGTTGCCCACCATCCTTGGCGTCTCCCCACTACTCAGCCAATCAGAGCCAAGGTCTCTGTGATGCAGTGCCCCTCTTACTGGAGGGATTCCTAGGAACAGCTGTGTGACGATGCTGGTTAAAACAGCCCAGAGTCTCTTCTGTCTCTCTCACATCTCCTCCTCATTCTCCTCCTCCCTCTCTCTGCCCTGGGGCTCCTTTCTCCCAGACTCGCACAGGGTGCATTCGGTGTATGTGTTTGAACAGGATATCATCTAGCGCCATTCACACTGCTCCCACAAGACTGGCTACATAGACGGCAGACAGAGTCATCATCCAGCCCTCGTTCTCTCCTCCTCCCTTTCTCTTCCAAACCAGGCTCCACCTCTCACTTTCCCTCCCTCTTTTTTTTTACTCTCTCTCACTGTCTCCCTTTCACTCTGAGCCTCACACTTACAAAAAACCACACAGACTCACTCATACACTTCTTTCTCCTACTGTATATGAGTGCACCTTCACATTGGGGCGTGCAGATTTGGAGCTGAAGTTGTGCTACTGTTGCCAGGTAAGAGCGCACATCTCATCTTTGGGTCACCTTAGAAGTTATAAAGAAATGGGCATCGCTTTACAGCTTGTGAGTGGTGTTGTGACAGCACAAATGTGTATTGATGTATTGCCATCTAGGTGACATTACCAGGAAATGTGGGTGTTTTGGATGTGCCACCGGAGAAGTACACAGCTACAACTCTGATCAATGTGACACCATTTTTGGCGCCTGTTTTTGTCTTTCATTCCCATGTGCTCACAAAGATTTTTGTGCTTGCTTGCTTGGAAAACTAAAGGTACAGGGTGGAGCGCAGCTGGCGGTAGCAGAATAGCTGTAAAGATATAGCATGTCTCTCGTTGCGAGGGGAGACCACAGTGTGAATGTGTGGGCGGATGAAGAGGAGAGGAGAGGAGAGGAGAGGAGAGGAGAGGAGAGGAGAGGAGAGGAGAGGAGAGGAGAGGAGAGGAGAGG
>JAPQRQ010036994.1:0-10076 GCA_037367365.1 Apogon talboti | reverse complement strand
CCTCTTTTATTATTTTTTTTTTATATATATATATATATATATATATATTTTTATATTTTTTTTTCAGCTTTTAACCATACGTGAGAGTTGAACATAGATCAACTCACAAATCAGGAGTATCAGCTTTGGGTTCAGCTCCATCTTCACCACAACAGACCATCATAGTCTTGGACACTGCCATCCACCTGTCAATCTCCTGCTCCCATTTGTGAACAAAACCCCAGGATACTTACTCCTCCACATTAAATTAATTAGTTTCAGTGTTAGTTTTAGTCTTTTTTTGTAATATGGGGCATTCATCAGGAGTGACATTCAAAAAGGTCAAAACAATTCAACAAAACATTTTTCATGCCTCTGTCCCTTCTCTTTGTCAGGCTTGGTTAGTTTTCATATGTAAGCTTCTCACACTGACTTAAATTAATGGTATTTTCCCCCTGGAGAACTGCTCCACATATTTTACCACCTTCACAAGGCGCTGTCTCTGTCTACAACACAGTCACATTGAAAATAATCCCAAATGGGACTTGGGTGCTTTCTCCCAGTTTTTGCCACAATGATGCCAAGGCTGGCACAAGTAAAAAACTGAAAGATAGATGAACCGCCATCCAAAAACTACAAAAGGTAAATGCATTTCCCCCTATGATTTTAGTTTAAATTTGTTTTTTATTTAGCCTCATTTTTTTCATAATAACTTTGAATGAATGAATGAAATCTGTGTTTTGAACATGCAGAATAACACAACAAACAAATATACATTCCAACAAAATTCATTAATGTGTTAAAAATGGAGAAGGCTGAAGCAAACCTTATTCATTCCTACAAGAAATTCAACTTATTACAACACAGACATTATACCAATCTACATTTAGTATAGCATGCATACATATGTTTATATCAATCAGTATGATAATTGTTACACAAATAATTCTACATCATAATCCACTTTAAATGTGCTATATATAAACCCATATAAATACAATACATAGTGTGTTATAAGTTATAATTAGATGCAACTTTCCTCATATTTCATACCATATATGACTATCTCAGTTGTGTTTTTATGCAACACACAAACTATATTATTTCATATAAATAAACCTTATAAAATCTATAATATATACATGTATTCCACTACATATTTGACTGTACTTGAAGATATAACACCTTCTTAATGCATCCTTCACTCATAATGTAAAAATACTGCACACAGTGCTGTAAATTTAGAATGATTGTGAAAATTTTACATACTTCTTGGTTTCTCTCAATCACCAAACACAAGTCAACACAAACAATATGACGACCTTTCACCTTCGTACCTCCCCACTTTTAGTCAACCTCAGTTATGTTTGACAGAGACAGACAGCAAACATATGAGATGGAACGTATGTGTGCAAGTGTGTATGTGTGTTTGGTGCAATTTTCTTTGTAGATACCACAGGATAATCCATCTAATTTGACACCAAACAACTCCGAAACACAAAAAACCGGGTTACGTGAAGGAATGCAGAGAGACGTCTGCTGCGTAGTTTGACATAAGTAGACAAACATATCTATCTGCACACACACACACACATGCACTCTTTATGACTCCTCTGGCACAGCTAAGGTAGAGTTACACACAACTATGTTTTAAGACCTGTCTAATAATAATCCACTGTGACTCCTCTCTGTTATAGATAGTACAGTAGCGCGCATACACACTCACACACACACACACACACACATACACACTCACACACACACAGCGCAGTGTGAGCCCTGTGACCAATGAGCAGAGGAAACACCTAATAAAACTGATATAGGACACCCCAGACACACCTGCCACTTCAAACACAAGAACATATACCTACACACACACCTTTTAAAATGTTCCAGATGGAGATGGCTGTCAGACTTTATAATGCGAGCACGAAAAGGCACAAAAAGTCGAAGCACTTTTACAACTTTGTGTCTTCATTGTGTGTCTATGTGTGTGTCTAGGTGTGTGTGTGTGTGTGTGTGTCCCAGTAATTAGTGCCAGTTTATGTATTCTGAGCAATGCTATCGCCACTGAGAGCTGGTCCTCCAACTGGGACCGGATTTAATGACGTCTCAGTACATCAAAGAGGAGACTTCATTACAACGTCTTCTCTTCTTCCTTCCTGTCTTCCTTCATTTAATCCTCTTTTGACATTTACGACTCTGTGTTTTCTTTTGCTCTCATTATTTTATTCTTTTGGCCTATGTTCGCCTTTTGTTCTCATTCACTGGAAATCATAAAAAGTTAAATATTAAAAACTGAGTTCTGCCTCACCTGAGTACAACGCCAATGGATTTAAATACACATTTAGTACACCACACTGTATTTAGTTACCATTTAAAAGTTCAGTCAGTGATATTTAGTGACATCTAGTGGTGAAGTTACAGATTACAACTAAATAAATACTTCCTCACCCTTCAGTACAGTGGCCACTAACCGATGGCAAAGACTCTTACAGGTTTGAAGCATTACTGTTGGTAGCACTGGTTGCTAGACTAGTGAGTTTATTTCACTTATAGCAATACTTTAGCATTTGTCTGTATTAAAGTGTTTGGCTTCAGTCCAAATTAACTTTAAGAGATTGTATAATGTGCTGTTTCACTCATGTTAGAATGATGATGACAATTAGCCACAGGTGAAAATATGAAGTCAGGATATAATTTCCATCTTTTTTGTCAGACAAACATTACATTGCTTTGTGCTTACTTTTACTTATAGTTCACATCTCTACAGAAAATGTTAAAATACTGGGTTCAGTCCACTTCAGGTAGAGGTATTGTGTTAATGATATATCCATTTACATGTAATAGTAAAGTAAAACAATGTTGAGGTTATTAAAAATATGTTACTCATATTTAACACGGTGGATTACAAACTGTTTAAGGGCATTTATAATGTAATAAACAGAGAAAAAAGTAACCACTACCTGTATATGGTTCTGTTAAAATCATTCTACTTCTCCCCTTCCTCTTCTTCGTCCACCATAGTTGCTTCCATTCCATCCATCAGGTTAAAGTAGGCTGAGTCAGCGTATACAGAGGTAAACAACTCCAGGTGCTGACACCAGTTACATTTACTGCTGAAGCTGAAAATCCTATCTAAACTAATTTTCCTCTCTTCTGATATAAACAAGCACATAATGAAATAAACACTCCTCTGTATCTCCTCCGTTTTTACTCTCATCACTTGTCATTTAGACATTCAGTCTGTCCTACATTCACACACTAATTAAAATCTTCATTTACAGCACTCTAAAACTAGAACTCTTAGTACTTTTAAATGACAAAAGAGGATTATTCACAGCGGCTATTAAGATTTCAGCGTATTATGTTGCCTGGAATCAACTGGAGTTAATTGAAAACGTGCAATAATTGTATTTTCCGTTAAAGAAAGATTTTTAGACGGTGCATCTCTGGTGTTAAGTTCATTAGAAATAAAGTTTACTTGTTCGCTGAGTTGTTAAAGTCTTATAAAAGGATTTCTTGTAACTATTGGAGTGTTGGCACCAGTTGCTATAGGGTAGGAAACTGAGGTGTCAGCACAATACAACAAGGCACTAAACTGTCTAAGTATGCCATTTACTGTACACTGAGCTTGTCACAGCGCCAGAGGCACATTCTGCACTTCCCACCACAACATGTGTCTTTTGGGGATTGCTCTTAACGAACGTGCCTCGCAGTGCCATGAATGCATACTTTTTTTTTATAGCTTAGTTAGAAAAATCCTCCAAAAATGTCCTTGAAATGAATTTGAACTGAATCACTGGAAGATTCTGGAAAAGCAATGTGACGCGTAAGATCCTGAGGGAAGATTGATGTCCAAAGGTTTCAGCTGGTGAGCAGCCAAACTCTGTGAAAGCCCAGGACACACTTTGACAAGCCAAAGTTTTGAAGAAGTGCTATTGTGAGAGCTGCTCCTCTGCTGTTCACTGGGGACATTTTAGCCGTGCATACAGAGTGGTGGAGGTCAACTCAGTCACCGCATTTATGGAAAAACCTCCGCTGAGTTATCAGGGTTCAGATCTGGCCATGTTACTGACAAGGTGGAGACTTAGAATTTCAACGTATAGAGTAACATGCTGATAGTCAGAAACAAGTAGCAGAAAGGGAGGATATTAAACTGCCCGGCCAAATAAAAGTCGCACATGTAATATTAGACTGCACCACCTTTGGTTTTGATTACAGGAGACATTCACTGTCACATCTTTTTTGCCACATAATGTTTATGTAGTGTCACAATAAGGCCATAATATTTTTTTCATCCATAGTTACATTAATGATTGATTATTGATAATGGAGAATCGGACCACTGCACCAAGTCTTTATCACATCCCAAATCAGGCTACGTTCAGACAGCAGGTCTTAATGCACAATTCGGGTTTTTTGGTGAAATCCGATTTTTTTGTGCGTGCTCGTACGTATTACAAATTAAATGCGAATTCTATCAGTTTTGAGTATGAACTGAATGCGACCCTGAAGTGACCCCCATGCGCAAAAGAGATCCTGATGTAATACGTGACCACGCAGGCACACACTGTGTTTAAAGAAGTAAATATATTTTTCAAGCTCCTCCTCCTGGGACGTAGAATTGTGACGTTTGTCGCATTTCAATGACATAAAGTTCGGATAAATGTGACCTGGCCGTTCAGACTGAAGTCTCATTGTAAAATATCAGATACGTATCGGATTTAGGACCACATATGAAAGGGGCCTGGGTCGGATTTGAAAAAATGGAATTTGTGTTGTTCAAACTGTCTTCAACAGATCGGATACAGGTCACATATGGGCAAAAAAAAAAAAAATCGGATTTGGGCCACATTTGCCTGCAGCCTGAACGTAGCCTTAGAGTCTGGACTTTATGGTGTCTAATCCATGTGTGAAACTGGTGTCTCATTCTCCCTGAACCATTCTGTCACAAGCCTGATGATCCTGATTAATCCTGGCATTGTCTGATCTTTTTGATGTTAGAGACATGAGAGTACACTTACTACATCAGTTAGCATTAAATAACCTGTTACAGCTGAAACATTATTAGCCACTGCAGTACTTACACATGGAAGGACCTGAACTATGCGCTTAGTTAAATCCAGTGAATGTCCCCTGTAATCAAAACCAAAGGTGGTGCAGTCAAATATTGCATGTGCGACCTTTTTTTTTGGCCAGGCAGTGTATCAACATGTAATCAGAACGCGCCACCTGTAGCCATGCAACTGTTCATTTACTGACTGAAAATTGTTTTTCTATTTACAATTTCATCAGCGGCTGCATGTAGAATGAGGACCCACAGCTGAGTGAGTGACTTTTATGTTCCAGCTGCACAGTGTGTGGAACAAGAAAGAGACTGGAAATGTGAGGAAATAGAATATTCACACTCTACATAATCCAATTCAACTTCATATGCATTTCTAAGCACTGAAGAAAATGTCATGCAGGAGAAGCAATAATATCAAAAAGAAGAGTTTCCATTTAATGTGTGATGATTGATTTGCATCTTCACAGATGAACAGGGCAGCCCATAAGCAGCACACTGAATTGAATTATTTTCCCTTCCCAGTGAATCGTGAGTAGTAAACACGAAAAGGCAGAAAAACATCCTTTCATCCATCATTCACTCTTCTAATGGTTTCTTTATTTGGGTTGCATTTTTAAAGAAACATCACAAAGTCAGCCTGTTAAAAAGAATTGGACAGCTTGTGTTGCATCTACGACGCCTGCAGGACAAGTGTGTATTTTGGTACCTTTTCAGAGTCTGGCCTGTGAAAACGGCATGAACCAGAAATAAGGGGAAAACCAAGGGATGTACTAATCCAAGTTTATCAGTTCCAATATGGATACTGATTCCCAGGGTTGGAGGATACAGAGTACTAATCTGATACCTGAGTTGAATTAAAGTACTGTGTGTGTATTAGGATTAGTGAAATACAGAGATTGAATTTCCCCTAAGGTGATAATAAAGTCAGTTAACCTTTTGACCTTTAAAATCCTACACATATCCTCATATGCAAGTTGAGATCTAGGGTATTTTGGTGATGGCTTAACATTTTTATCCTTTGCATTTTTTAGTGATAGTCAGGTATTTTCAATATATTTACTTAACTGATCATGTAGATGCTCATTACAACCTAAGAGTAAATTCATTCAGAGATTATTATATCAGATTTTTTGTTTGTTTGTTTGGTTTTTTTTACAAAAATATATCATTAACTGAAGTTTGTCAAACTACTTGGGATTTTCTAGGTAAATCACTCCTGCAGAAAATGACCCCATCCAAATGGGTCATATGTGTTGTATATCTGTTATATAAGTCACTGAAAAGCTGAGAAACTGCATTTCACTTAATTATTTCAAATCACCGATAGGATTAGTAGTTCAAAAGTTATTAAACGTGTTAAATCATTTTGTGCTTTTGGACTTTGAGGGTTAATCTAAACCTATTCAATCATAAGTGTCCTTATTTGTTATTAAAATGCTTAGGGTGAACTTACCTGCGGCTCCTTCCCCCTCAGAATGCAGTCCTCTCTGTTACCAGGTAATGGTGGCCAGTAGATCTGTAGCAGGCAGGGACCAGAAAAATATGGAAGAAACAAAGAAAAGAAACAAGTGTGATCATTAATACCCTCATAACTTTGAAATATTGCAAACAACCACTCTATTCAGCCATATTGCAAAGTGTAATTACTTTGTGGGAGGCATCAGGTTCTGTTCACACAATCAAAACATGACAATCAGCCCAACTGTCATTAAATATGAATTATTTTCTGTGCAGATTCTCTTTCTTTTAGCAATTAGAAGCAAATTGAGCGGAGCCGAATCTGTGTATGTGATGAATGAGAGGCGTTGGAGTAAAAGGGCCAAAGACTTGGGAGTTAACGTTTGGCTTGATTGAGAGATGACAGATACATTTATCATCTCAGTTGTAAAACCAGAGAAAACGAAGTGCAAGCCAATGGGTGGGAACATGCAAACTATGGAGGAACATATTTTCCACTTAGAACCCTTACTAGGCAGATTCCTATAGTTATGTGTTCTGACATTTGGTTTCTGTTTTCAACGTTCTGGTGATAAATATGCTTTGCAGTCACCACAAATCCAAAGAAACAATGCTGTGGTTGCACTCTGGAGTTTTCAAGCACATGCAACTGAAAAAGACCTTTTTTTTTAAATGTTATTTTGATGAAAATCTAAAAGACAATGAAATCTTGATCAACTTGGGAAGATAAAATTAGAATAAGATGAAAAAATCTGGAAAACAGATCTTTAAAGTTAATAATTTAAATTAATTTGGTTCTCATTTTGCCAAAACAGCAGTTGCTTTTCATGTATTAGATTAACCCATAAAGAACCAAACATCTATCACTGACCAAAACCATCTACTGATGTAAACTGTTAAATACCTGTTGATCCACTAATCCTATCAATACATGTAAATAATTGGTGTATAAAACAGTTTGTCATCTTTTCATGGCCATCAGATATGACCCATTTCAGAGGCTCTGTAGTTACTGTGGAAACACCATCATCTTCTACAACATTGATTCATCAGTAAAACCCATGGAGTTGGATCAATTACAGTGGATGGACACACTTGGTTTATGCTCAGTTAATGATATACTTGACTGAAAAAGTCACTTTTTCTAAAGTTTTCTCTCTTTTTGGTTTAATAATCCTCAAATGTAATCTTAGCATGATGGTTAAAGTACATGATCAGAAAATTAAATACAGGAAAATACCTGATTTTCACTGAAAAAAAAAGCAAAACAGAAAGGATTATATTTAGATAAATGGTGATAAATCACCTAAGAAAAGTTAAAAAGAGAGAAATTAATTTGGAACTGACCTAAAAGTAGTGCTGGGAATTAATGGGTTAAATATGCATTATGTATGGTTAGTAGTAGAGTGGAAAAGGTACCAAAGTTATGCAGTTCATACACAGAGAATGCCTGTGATTCTACTTCTAGGCCCTATTCAGGCCTGTGTTAACATGTGTTTCTTTTTTGTGATCCCATCACAAGTGGACCGCTCTAAGAACATCTGTTCACACCTGGAATTAAAAATTCTTTCCATGAAGTGATCAGATCAATTTTTACGCTCTACATGAAAATAAAAACATTCATCTAATAGCCTAAAACAAATCACAAGCTTTCATTTTGGACACAGTGCAAGCTGTCAAAGTTAACAGACGGGTTTTGTAACGTTTCTCTGTACATGCGGCACAAATGAACAGACCGTATAAACAGCGAATGACGAATGAAAGGATGTTTTGCTTTTGCTTGAAAAGGTAGAAAAAGAATTAAACACTGTGTTGTTATTGGCAACGTTTAAGGTCAATCAATCAATACGCATTACATTTCAATATGAGCACTTTGACTTTTCTATTATTAGAGGCATAAACTTTAACCCATAAAGACCCAAACATCCACTGTTGACCAAAAGCATCTACTGATATAAACTGTTTAATACCTGTTGATCCAGTAATCTTATGAATCCATGTAAATAATTGGGTGTAAAATGCAGTTTGTCATCTTTTCATGGTCATCAGATATGACGCATTTAGACGTTCAGAGGATCTGTAGTTACCGTGGAAACACCGTCATCTTCTACCTACAACGTTGATTCACCAGTAAAACCCATGGAGTTGGATCAATGACAGTGGATGGACACACTGGGTTTATGTTCAGTTAATGATATATTTTGTTGAAAAAGTCACCTTTTCTTCAGTTTTCTCTGTTTCTGATATAATAAAACACAACTTTAATCGGAGCTATCTACATGATCAGTAAATTAAATATAGGAAAATACACGATTTATACTGAAAAAACACAAAATACAGAGGATAATATTATAATAAATGGTAAAAAAATCAATTAAGAATGAATAAATAGATGGGGAAAAAAAAAGATTTGGGAACTGCCACGGAAGTAGCATTGGGTCTTTATGGGTTAAAAATGAAAAATGTGAGTTTCAACTAGATACTATGGACTGTAAATAGTAATTCCTCACTTGGAGAACAAATGTGGCAGTGGATTGTCGTGCTTTGCATCCGCTATGTTCATAACACAGCTCCATGGGTTTTCGGAGAAATTCAAATGTATTAAAACACCACCCTTTTGCCTGTTCAGAGGACACGATTTGAGTGAGAGGTCCATCACTGTAGTCCAGCATGTGTTCACAGAATGTCTCCATATGTGGCCCGGACCACCTCTGATTTTCAGTCTGACGTATTGGACATCAGAACTGTCCACTCAGATCCTGAAAAATTGCACATTAATGCCAGATCTGTGCGGGATGATGATGTGAATCTGCTGCGTTCAATACATGTTCCAGCCATCTAGACACTTGTTCGGTGTCCAATCTTCGATTTCATGCTGAACTAAAACTAAACTTTAACTGTGTTGGGCCAGTCTCGGAGTTTACAAGACCATCTGGAGATTAAATAGTAAATACCTTGTAAATAAATAAATCTCCTGTCAGTTTTTTAACTCAAGTTCTCACAGTCTAGATCCAAGATCATCTGATGGGGAAAGTCCCGAGTCTTCCTCTGATTTTGCCAACTCAGAAAGAAAAAAAACAGATGATTCTCAGATAAGCATGACATAAAATCTGGATGTGAAACAGTGGTACAGGTTTTTCATACAATAATGAAGTCAAATCATCACTTGTGTGCAGAGCCCATGTCTGCCTCAGTCTTGAACTTCAATGACGTGTTTAATACTGTAGTATCGTGCCGACTACCAGAGGTTTTCTTTAGGACAATAAGTCTTTGTCTGGTTCAGAAGGAAACTGGCCTTGTTTTGACTAATAGAGGAGGAGGGGAGGGGTAGAAACCAGAGAGGAAAACAAATGCTGATGATTGTGTGAGGGGAGCATTTCTGGAAGAAACAGGTTTGTTAGAAGTGGGTACAGATAGGAAACTGGTAAAGTCACTGAAAGAAAAATGAAGTGAAACAGTTTGAGTTAAGAAGATAAATCAAGGTCTTTGGATGAAATGGATGGATGGATGGATGGATGGATGGATGGATGGATGGATGGATGGATGGATGGATGGATGGATGGATGGA
>JAPQRQ010036993.1:0-32054 GCA_037367365.1 Apogon talboti | reverse complement strand
AATAGTTAAATACAAAAAGATTGAATATACACTTACAAAATATCTTATATCTTATTGTCAGAAACCTCTGTTTATACTGTACTTTCACTGGGTTTGTAACAAGTACCAGTTTGGGGAACAAAAATCAAGTAAAAAAAAAAAGAAAGAAAAGTACCATAATATTGAACTTAAGTGCTTCAGTGATGCACTTGCAGATTCTGGTCCTTCATTGGTTGGCTGGTTTTTACAGGCTTCAATCATTGCTGTGGCTGTAAATTTTCAAAATCAAAAAATATGGCATCTCTACCTATGAGATAAATAAATGAACGACAGAGGTTTCAGCCAAGTTTAGCTTATGTTATATACAGCATAAAATATCACCATCTCTGCAGAAATGAGCGCTTCCCTGCAACTCTACTGTAACAGACATTTTTCTCTGATCTTCATTTGTCCTCAACTGAATACAAACAGTCAGATACTACCATCAATAAAGACATTATGTTAACAGGAAAAACTGCAAATGTCAATCGATGTGTACACGTCATTGTGCGTTCTCCAAAGAAATGATTTTCAGCCAAAATAAGTATAGTAAGAGGTATGATCACATTGGCACTCAGTCTGTATTGGCCTAAAGATCCTTGGCTATATTGTGTATTGCTGCAAGTCGATAGCAACAACATGAAAGAATTGTAACATATGGACATTAGTTGACTTTATTTTTTTAGAATTGATTTAATTTCATCAGATATTTACTAACTTTTAGTTTTAAGAGTCTTTGCTTTTTTAAGTAAACCTAGGTGACAGTTTAACTGCTTCAGTAGAAAAAAAGCAACCATTATACTCAGTAGGTTATCTCCAAGTGGATGATGTTAATACTATTACTTAGCTAAGTGCTGACATTTCTGTCTCCAGTAAATGTCTTAGTAGCCACGTTACTGATGATCTTACCTGCCAGTGACAGAGCACTGTACAGAGACGTGTCTTGGAGATAGGTTCTGCTTTTGTTGCATATCACTCTGTAATTCACCCACTTCTTCTTCTTCTGTCTGTCAGTACGGTGCAAGGACTATGATTGATTTGAGGTTTGGCAAAAGACAATAAGAGTTCAATTAGGTGATCTGTACAACAAACCAAAAATGTATATAGAGATTTTTTCGCTTTTTGTTTATCAGAAGTGCTACGAAACAGGCACTGTAATAGATTTGTTCTTTTCCTTTTTCCCCTTTAAGGGGGGGGGGGGGTCACCCAGGCCAGTGAGCTTTAAGAGTCCAGAAATACTCTAAAATGTGATCAGGGATGGGACGGAGTTGGGAGGCGGCAGTGGGTTTGTGTCGGGCATGTTCAGGTTCAGGGATCTGTGGCGTTGATGGTAGTTTTGTCGCGGGCGGTCATGCCCCGGTACCAGCTGCAGTAGCCCTCCTTCTGCTGGATGCAGGCGTAGTGCCGGGACTGGTATCCAGGATAGCCGAAGTGGGACAGCATGTCCGTCCATAGGCACTCGTTCTTTGATGTCACGAAGCAGGGCAGGTAGTGGCAGGGTTTAATCTACAGAAACAGAGGTGAAACTACAGATGTAACCAAACTGTAAACTACAAACAAGTGTGTTTCAGAGGAGTTATCTGCCCTTCTTACTGTCATATATCTTGTGATACCCTCTCACTGGTACATTGATTTGGCGACCTTATAGTGATATTCACTTAACAACAGTGAGGAAGACTGATATCATGTCCGTGTCTGTACAGTACATTTGAAGCAACATCAAGATGCAGTTAATTGATAGTTGGAAAAGGCTATCCTGGCTGTACCCAAATATAAAGAAAAACATAGAACTTTTATATACATTCTCATTAATACTGAACAACAGTGAGTCTAGAGTTGAAAGGTTTAAGGAAAAATGACTTGATTCACAGACAGAAGTCATCCAAGATTAGAGCACATGAACTGGATTTAAAAAATGAAGAATCAAAGTTCAGTTATTCAATGTAAATGATTAGAAATCAAGTATTAAAGTTTTTTTACACTTGAATGTTCATATTGATCTGCTTTTGAAGTAACTATGAGTAAAACGTGCTACATTTCAGACTCAGTAAATTAACCAGTGGGCATAGATCCCACTGTGGAAGGTTTCTAGATGAGCCCTGTTCCTGTATTTTTTAATGTTTTTTAATGATTCTATGAGATTTCTCTCAGCCCTGGTTTTCATGCGTCACACCTCCAGGTGCTCACACAAAAAGCAGCTTCAAGGATGAATATGACGGAAAGCTTTACATAAGGAGCCACAGGGGTGATGAACGGAAGCACTGTGTTTTGTGACAAAAACAGAGAGTCGTCAAATGAAAAGAAGTTCAGGAAAGCGGTGAGAGCTGCACTTCTTTGGATTTGAATGAACCAGTTAAATTCAATTAGCACATCAGAGGGCACTCATTTTCAGTGTTTTGTTATTCAAGGCAGTGGAGTGTCCTACACGGTTCACAGATTAGATGTTCACAGCGCTTCCTGGTTTGAGTGGATTTAATGATCTATAGAGAATAATTTTCTGACTGGTGCAACACACTTCCTGCGCTCTGGCATGGTAAATGATCATTTGTGAAGGAATGCAGAGAGTGGAGCAGTGCATGTAAAAAGTGTGATGATGTTTACGCAGAGCTGTGCTCACTGACTCTCACACTGAAGTCACGGTTGGTAGATGGCCTTCTCTGGATGCCTCTGGGCTGCTGCCATGCACACACTAAACACAGTTTACAGTCGTTGGCCCGCAGTGGGAACAAATACATCTCTTTGCTAATCCACTTATACTGATAGGGGCCAATGGTGCTAGCAGATGTCCAGGGCACTGCTGTACAGTAGAACTGTTACAAGGCGGGTCAGCAGCTGCACAGCAGCAGGCTAAATGTCTGTGTCACGCAAAACTGGGAATGAAGACATGGACTGACTCCAGTGTTGTAATTTAATAACCCCAATGATCCTGATTAAACATGTTTTCTCTCTATTCTGTCTCTTCTATATGATATATTCTATATCCATGATCTAGATGAGTGGAAATAAGAATTTACTCATAGTTAATTTCTGATGAGCTAAGTCACCATGCAAATGAAGGTGAGTTAGAACAGAAGCCAAACAGTCATATGAAAGATAATACATGTGTTTGGTCCCTCACATAGAGTTGTCCTATGAGGGGTAAATGCATTTCTTCTCTCTTGTAATCACTAATAAATCCACCAGTGGGTTTACAGAAGAGGCCAGCCACTTGCCACAGTTTCATATTACATGTCAGACATTAAGAAAAGGGAAAGCCATTGGCTCTAGCCCTGCCTCTTCATCATCCTCATGCCTCCTCTTCATCATCCTCCTGCCTCGTCTTCTCTCATTACCATGTTGCCACCTGGCCTCTGTACCCTGGCCAGGCACTGGCTGCTGGTTTCTACTCACCCTGCAGTTACAGCCCAGCTGATAACGATGGTTGATGCCTTTCTTTTGGGCCAATGAGAGACGCTCCCACCGCTGATTGAAGTTGCACAGTCCTGTGTAGACCTTGCCATCATACACTCGTCCTGAGGGGGAAAAAACAGAGATACCTTAACACTCTGTGCATGATAGAGAGATGTTTTCACATTTATTGGCGTGTTGGCAGCTTTTGCTATTTTGTATTCTGTTGAGGTTTCATTCTCTAAATTCTGATTCAGATGGCAACACCTTGATTCCGGCTTGGCAGTTAGTGTGAATAGGAGACTTCTCTCTTTTGCACAAACAACATTATACAGGTGTTAATGGACTGAGTCCCAATCATAAAAAACCAAGCATAGACAGGCCATATTGTACTGTTTGCCAAGGCCTTTGAAAGCCAATATCATGGATAATAGGAGTTATTTTGTCAACATTTTTACGTCTTTTCTCCATATGAGCCACAGAAAACAACACTGTGCCATTTCATTATTTGCCTTATTTCATAATCCTTGTCATATAACATAAGATATTGTAAACATACCAGTCACGCAATCTAAGCTGTTTATCTATGGTAAGACAATCTCATATGGTAAGCCCATATTAAACCAACACCCCTATTTCTGAATATCTAAAGGTCAGCAGACGTCTATTTTTAGTGCCGGACTGTTTGCGGCTTACCAACTCCTGAGACAGGTGCATCGTGGCATGGAAGCGTTCAGAAACATCACGATTTGTCACTATATGTCGACTTCAGTGTGTTGTCACCATGCAGGAATTTGACAGGTCTCAAATATTTGAGTCTTCAACCCCTCTGACCCCCCCCACGTGGCCTGCATCCATGGATGGGGATTAGTGGAGTCACTCACAGGCTTATTACATGGTGTTGAGTGTGTGACATGTTCCTAAAATACTAATCAGGGCCAGGGTAGTCCAGACTTGATCAAAGGGGACCCAGGCAGCTCGTCTCACAGGCCCTGCTGTGTTTCAATTGCTCGTAATGCTCTCCTGATCATATGCAGGACTTATTATAGACGTCCTGAGAGCAGAACAAGACGTCAGTGATGTCACTTACACCCAAACTCAGTAAACATAGCTGCCGCTGCCTGGCAACGCTAGCCTGTTCACTTGCACTATGGGGTGTAGTTACAGTATTTACAGGTCAGGGCTTAGCGACACTTAAATACGCTACAGGCTCCAAAGTAAACTGCACCTCTGTTGGAAATAGCAACTCATAAAAGGCTTCTGCTGGAAAACCCAGTCGCTTCCTGCAAGTTGTTAATTATAAGTTGTGAAAAAGGAAAAAAATGCTTTTTGCTGCGTCTGGCCTTAGAAACTGAGGGAAATGGGTCCAAAAATAAGAGAAACTGGTTCTGCTTTGGCGCTTTGCACAGTGGCAAATGGTAGGTTATAAATAGTGGGAATGTTTGTGTCACAGGACAAATGAAGAAGTCCTTGGGGAGGAGTGTGCGTTCATGTCTGAGTGTGTGTAGCTTAGGGCAAACACACCTCCATTACTATTACTGCCAGATGGACTTCTAAAGACCTCTGAGAAGGAACAACTTTTATTGGTAACTACAGCAACTAGATTATGTTTTGTTTTTTAAATATACAACACACAAACCATTTGTAGCCATACTTTTTACTGGATACTCCAGAATTGGAGGTGGCATCAGGTTTGTTTCATTTTAACTAACAGGTGTCATCACATAGCTCAGTGGTTCTCAACCTTTTTTACCAAACGTCCCTACACGTGATCATGAGCCTAATGCCCTCCCCTGAATCAAACGTTGTGATGGGGGGGCGTGAGGGGTTATAGCGCTCTGAAACACATTGTCCGGAGGGGGCTTTGGGGTGGGGGGTAGCTCAATAGGTACCACAACGTACCTCATTATGGAGGAGCGGGGTGGGGGGATGGGGGGCATGGAAATTCACTACTGACATAACACTCTGCTTGATATTGGTACTTATACAGTCTAACGCCCCCTATTTCGCTCTCAGCGCCCCCCTATCAGCTTTCTTGTTCTAAACGCCCCTGACTGTCCGAACACCCCCTGGGGGCCTTGAGAAACACTGACATAGCTGAAGTTTTACACCTCAGTCACCTAAACAGAGTTTAATCGCCAAAGAGGCTCTAGAAAAAGTTAAGTGGTTAGACTGTTTGACCACAATTATGATAAAAGACTATAACTGATCTTAACCTTAATTTAAGAGGCACTCAAGTGATTTCATTATGCATTTCAAGTGGTAGTTCTTTAAAAAGCGTTAAAAATTTCTGCAGAATAGCCTGATATTTAGCCCCTGGATACTAAATACTGGCTCCTTCCATGATTTGACTTTGCAGACACGTTTACTAGAATGTTCCTTGCCTGTGGGTATCAAGCTGAGCAAGTAATACAGAAGACGGTGGATGCAAAAATAAAAGAATATTATGGTAGAAGCTGATTATTAGTTTGGTGATATTGTTGGACAATGTACATGTAATTCAATCTGCTTACAGCATTTGCAAACTTACCTGTGATCAGGTACTGGTACTTGTTGATGTCAAACTTGACACCACACAAACTCTCTGAGGCATCTGTGTAAATGTGCTGCACATGCTGGACTTTCTCAAATCCTTTGTACATCTGCAAGACATGAGAAGCAAAACTGGGGTTAATAGTTGAAACTTGATGATAAGATGCTAGTTGGACCACTCACCCTGTCACTGCACCCCTCTGCACATTAATAACCATGAATGAAAACACTACGTTGTCTTTATCATATGACATTTGTTAAGGAATGAATCATGGGAGGAGTATTGGACGTAGCCCATAACTAAAGCAATGATAACATGATTAGTGTGTGTAATGTGTTTCAACCTTAATGCTTCTTGAGTAAGGTCATTGCTAAAGTGCAGCTCCAGCTCAGGTATGTAGAAGGAGAATTACACGTTTGCCCTGAGAACTGTTGTATTTCTTCAGTGTAATTTATTTGTGTGGGAACAACAGGAAATCCCTGTTTAGACGCGTCGCTCTCAGAAAAGCAGAACAAAACTGTTACTTAAGCCCAAAACTAAGGACGTTTGGGAAAGCCAAAAGCATTCGTCTCATAGGATTTGTTGAAATTTGGAGGGGAATGCATTCTTTATCAGCCCACAAGGAAATTCACTCTTTGCAGTACAAATCCACAGACTGTAATACAAATAAATAACCCACAGGAGGTGCAAAGGTCACATCTAATTTCTGAGGATAATCCTTAGAGGGATAATTAGTATGTTTCATTAATAAGAGGCCACTTAATGCCTTTGTTACAAATGTGTATCTTAGTGATGCAGCGAATAACTCTGTTGAAATGTCTCAACCTGGAACGAGGAGTTTGGTTGAGCTGTAATGCCTGTAAAACCACTAATCCTCCGGCCTGGCTCCTGTCTGAGCAGCAGGCCAGTGTCAGCATCTGTCAGAAATATGCAGCGTTATGTAAGGATATGGAGGAAGTGAAGAAGTAACCAAAAACACTTTTTAGCCTTCACACAGCATCTGAGGTGGTGGAGAGATGTCTTATAACTAAAGAGTTCCTGCAACATACACATTAAGTTACATACATGTCTCTGCTTTTACATAGGCACAAAAGATATCAGAAACCTTGTAATTCCAACCAAGATTATTCCACCAACTGCTTTTCCTGTGGTCTCATTCATTTGATCTAGTTTGGGGAATAAGTGGTAAATGTTGATTCCCGAAAGCTAACATAAAAAACAAATATTAAGGCACCTTTCAAGTAAACCCATCACTGTAAATAATGTGGAACGATGGAACAGTTCTGCGTTTACAAATAAAGCATGTACGTTTTTCTGATAAAATTGTGTTATTTTAATGGTACTTTAGGGAGCGCACAACTCAAGTTTGATAAAAACCACAAAAGAGCTGACCATTAAGCATGGAAATCAGCCTATAACACTTAACTAGTTCAACTTTTAACAACCATATCTATAAAATGCTTTCATCAATGAACGTCTGCCTTACAGATTTGAAGACACGTCCATAAAAAGGTCAAATTCGGTTGTGGTGAATCATCATGTCCCTCATATGAAAGCTGAAATACATCCTTCTGCTTTGATGACAACATGTGGATGAAACCCACTGACTGATGCCAGGCTTGTGCCATGGGCTGGAGATATCGGCTTAGTCCTGCTTAGCTTATCATGAAGAGTGGAGATAGGGGAGAAACAGCTAAGCCAGCTGTCGCAAAAAAAACAAAACAAAACACAAAACATGTTTCTTCTGGAAATTTGTTTACAATCAGCTGATAGGGTAGTTACTGTCTTGTTGCTTCCAGTCTTTATGCTAAGCTAAGCTAATTGCCTCCTGTCTCCAGCTTCTTATTTAGAGCACAGATATGATTGTGGTATCAAAAATACATCAGATGTTGCTCAATTTCTTAAAAGCTGAAAAAGATTGACACTCATTTGCCTCAACACTCCAGCAAATTATTGATTTTCTCACCTTCATTTGTTTGACAGTATAGCGCATCGTCCCAAAAGGTCCATCTCTCAAGAGCTTCTTGCCCACAACTTTAGCTCGAATCACTGTGAAGAGAGCAGACACACTGGTTATCGACGATGAAATAATCAGAACAAACTGCCACATTCCTCCATCTTATAACTTTGAGCTTTCCTGCCCATCTCATCAAAGAGCACACCGCCCTGGCCAGTAGGAGGCATCAGCACACCCCTGACAAATACCATCTCAGGACCAGGTTGGCAACTCAGTTAATCCGTTCATCCGATTTTATGCATTGCTGCTGTTTGCCAAGGAGGGCCAATGGGGAAAAGAACACTAAAGGGACTTTTGAGTTTGATACCAGAAGCAAACTCACACAAGGGAAAAGGTGCAGTCAATCTGCTGTTTAAACAGGCTTCCTTCTATATTAGGAGCAGGGCTTGAAAAGATCTTATCTGCGTGTAGGACCCCCATGTAAATGTCAGTGAGGTGAAAACGCCTGGTGGTGACTTGTTTGCTTTCATTTGTTTGCTTTTACTCGTGTCGGAGTAAAGGGATTTCTTGTGGAGGGCTGGGAGAAATGAGGGATAATTTGAGACCGGTGAATGGAGCTTAAGCAGAGCTGCGGGTCCTGCATACGCGGCCACTCCTCTGTGAAGTTCACCTGCTGCCCACAGCACACCAGCTATAGACATAACTAACACTGGCTATGTTTGTTATCTTCTCCCGGTGGAATTTCCTTCCCACATTCTTTAGGGGCTCACATTCCCCAGAAAGGAAAAAAAAAACGAGAGGGCTTTCATTATTTTCGACTGGAGAAAGAAATGAGGCATGTGACATCTTCTGTTTGATTTGTATTTGACTTGATGTCGTACTTCCAGAGCAAATGGAAATGGGCATAAAAATATGACTCAGGAAGCAGTTACAGCACGGCCAGCAAAAGCCAGCCAGTTTGAGCCAACATTTTATTTATATAACCCCAGAGATCTTATTTTGAGCTAATTTAAACAGTGCATTCAACAAATGTTTTTTGTAATCCATGAGGGTTTATGATTTATAGGGTTGATCTGTTAAGAGATAAACTGAAATCTACCACAGTGACACGTGTATCTCATTGCAGAAAGTCTTCAAAATCCTATTGTTATACTTAACAGTGTGTAAAGATAAAGGACACACCAGCTGTAGTGTTCACAAAATTCCCTCAGATATATGTATCACCTTTTATTTGTTGCTCCAGTTGAAGCAGCAGTGGTACCGCCAGTGACAACACACTATGTAGCTGGCAACTGTGTTCGTCTTCACAAATATATTAAAAAGAGCTTTCAAATGTCGGTCACTTTTTTCATCTGCCAGCGTTTTACTGACAGCTTCAGTAAAGTCATACAACCGTGTAAAATATGAGTCATTTGACATCATTGCTCACTCTTAATGTACAGACCTGCCTGCCCTCCACTATCAGCCTCCAGAACATTCAATCCATTAATCTGTCAACTCTTCTAATATGAACCCACGAGCACCATTACCTGATGAACCTCTGCTAAATGTACCCAAATGCTGTTCGACGCTACAATTACAGAGGAATCAGGTGCAATTACAGAGGAATGTGCAGATATAACAGGATACTTTAGCCTCCGTTAAATACACTACTGCCCTTATTTTCAAGTGTCACTCCCAAACCCAGTTTCTTACTCTGCCTTGACCCCAAATCCAACCCTCAGGAGAAACAAATGTTCATGTTTGGAGGGCCACAGGTCAGCTGATTCAACTGAACTACGTCCAAATAGGACCCTCTTGTTGGACGGCGGCCACTAATTGGTTGGTGATGGTGCCATCACCCAAAGGAATGTGTGAAGGGCCTCAGCTGCTCTGGAGACAGAGGATTTGTGTCATTCCCCGCGGTGACCCTGTGACCTCTTCTCCATTTCGGCAGTTATATTTACGTAAAACGCCTGCTCACGTCAAAAAGTCTACATTACAAGTGTTTATTTAACCCGGTTTCATAATGTGATCTCATATCGCTGGCTCAAAGCTGAGGACGCAGTGGGGGTGAGTGACTGGTTTCTTCAGATACTTCTACCCCATACATTCTCTTTTAATATTGTACTTCCATACACACCATTTCATATGATGTTTTCCAATTTGACTTTTCAAAATATTTTAAGTGATAATGGCAACAAAGGTTCCCCCAGACAAGTAATAATAATAATAATAATAATAATAATAATAATAATAATAATAATAATAATAATAATAGGCTCTTCATAAAGAAACCTGAAGAATTAACAAAATACTAAAAATTAAGTGAATTTCTTTGAAATGAATGCTTAGACAAGGTTAAGTAAAACATGCACCTTCTCCATCAGGATCTCTCTGTGTTGATCACAAACTGCAGTTGCAGGTCAGTGATGTGACACACAAAGATTCATCCTCTGCAGAGCGTCTGACATACATTCTCTAGAGTGGGAGGCATTCAGTAATAAGAGAGGTACCAAGGCCTGATGAAAAAAAAATGAACACATTTGGGCTTTATCTTTTGCCTAAAGCAGGGGGGATTACAGACGCCTGAATGCAAATGTTCAATCTTAAGGTGAGCATGTAATTCAGCTAAACATTGACTCCAGCCTACGTACAATGTGGCAAACTGGAGGCATGACAAGAATAAGGTTACTCATTTGTGTCTATATATGTGTGAGGGAGATTAAAAAAGAAAAAAAAAGCGAGGCACAGGGCGGGTGACTGTGATTTTAGTATGCAGAAACTGGTCCAACTTTGAGGAGGCGAGTAGGAGGAAGAGGAATTCTCAGGACGACACACTACCACGCTCAAAAATAAACACTGAAACTGAGTCCCTGCTGTTGAGCTTTGTCTCAGATGAAAAACACTGGAGCAGAGAGCCTCTAATGTCAGTGTACTGATTGGCAAATGGTAAGGGCAGCCATGAACGTTTCATCATGACTTCTGATACAGTGGCCTGTTTATGCCACATCAGGAAAAGTGCAGCAGGGTCGACCACACAGACCCCTTTCAAGTGCAGCGTAAGGTTTTACCCTTAAATCGCATCTGCTTTAAACTCATTATGGTTCTAACAGTAATCATTGTACCTAAAAATGATTATTATATTAAAAGCTACATTACAACCAATTGAATTGTCAACACTGGGTAACATTAGCTGCCATGAAGAAGCTTCAGATGAATGAGAAACCATGAAAGGAATAGATGGTCAAAGCGAGCACCTGAAGCTTGGTCCATTGACCTGGTGTCATACTTCAGTATTTTCATTGTGCTTTTTATCTACATGTTCAGTCTCTTGCTTTCTGGTTGCTTCTGTACTTTTATTTTTAGCCCTGTCATTTGGATGATTGCGTAATTATTGTTTCTTGCCAACAGTAATCATGAAATCCCCCATCTGTAGTTGGATTTCTTCTAAAACAAATCAGCCTCGCAATTTTTGGGACATTTGCAAGTCACGTGATGTTCTATGACTAATACATTATATTGTCATTAAGGGTCATACATTAGTCAGTGCCAGAGTCACATTCAATTATTGGATTGTGGTTTAATGGTCTTATATTTTAATGACTGCCTGCTGGTTTCTTGTCCATCTCCCCCTTGCCGGCCTCCTGCTTAAACGGTGAAACCCAGAGCGGCTGTGTGGTCATCACAGAGAGGGACGGGTCAGAAATCTGATACACTTGGCTCATGAGAGGAACATCCCAGGCCTGTACAGAATGCACACCCTTTGACATTGCATCGTATTTTAACTGACTTTTGGGAAAACTAGAGATATCCGATCCAAGCTTACATAACACATATCAACACAGGAGTCAGGCTTTGCTTTGGTTATCTGTCACCTGTTGACCTCCGGATGAGGAAGAGGAGAGTAGCCACAGAGGAAGTAGTCATTTTGCTCAATCATATATAACATATTATTGGTAGTAAGACGGAGGATGTATTGGCACAGGAGGAGTGGTGGTCCTAAGCAATCAACTACTACAAACCCAGCATGGGGAAGTTTGATAAAGCTCCTTTATACACAACAAAATACCCACAGGATGGAATCTATTTCTCTTTGAGCCTGATCCTCAATCCTAAAGCGAGCATAAACACATATCTTGCTAATCCCAAGCAACTGACCTGGTTCACGGTACAAGCATGTAAAGGTTTGCTCCTGTCACCCAGAGTGCTTGGAAACGAGTGTAGTTACAGAGCGATATTAAATCTCAGGGTCAAAGTTTACTGCCGGGCCTCTAATCTTGCTTTCGGAGAGCTTTGGGAAAAAAGCACTGCTCATTTATCCTTGTGAATGGGCTGCTTTAAACCAGCAGCTTCATAGCAGCCAACTAGGTCTCTGCACAAAAAGCAGCCAGGTCATTGCCCGGTGCTCAGGTATGCAGCAAGAAAGCTGACAGCATATGTCCAACCTGTTGGTTTGCTGTACAATGCAACATGGAGGATTTAGTACTGCTGATATTTCTCTGAATGTAAGCACCATTTTTGTCTGAATGCTTACATAGCAGCAGGCAAATTCAGTTAAATGAATTCCAGGCCATCAAATTCCAAGGAAAACAAAGAAAAACTGTCCCTGGAAGCCATAGCAGTCTGTCTCGGAGCACCTTTCCTGCCAGTTCATACGCCCACTCATATTTTCAGATTTAGATTTGTCATTTAAAGAGTCAGACTGCAATAACCCAATTTCCAGCCCCTTAACCTAATTGTGATTCATCCAGTGGAGTGCCTGTGGGTGATTATGGGTCAGGGCCAAAAAAAACAAGAGCAAAACGCTTTGAACTCAACTACGGGTCTTAAATCAGGAAGATTCAGGCCTGTCACCTTTGATGTAGATGGCGAGAATTACTGGGTTTCTCCTTCTCACCTTCACATTTCAACTCAATACTTTTTGTTTTCCACCTCTATATGTTTTAACCACGTTTGTCGACACAAGCATAACTGGATGTTAGACCTTAAACTGAAGAATAAGCAAGATTACATGGCTATTTAACCCTGCATTAAAAACCCATTACTTCTCACTAGATACTCAACTGAGTGGTATTTAAAGTCCAAGAAAATGGACCTAGATTCATCCCTGGCACTAGCTATGTGACCTTTGGCTTTGCATCCAATCCATATTTCAGAACTGTTTCGCTCAGAGTTCCGAGGCATAAGAGGGATCGTGAGCATTCAAAGCACACCTCCAACTAAGCCAGGACCTTGGAAATGGGATTTGTGGGGCTCACAACTGATCAGTGGCCCCATTGAAGTCAGTCCCAGATTCTACACTTGCAAGCATCAGCTGATACAAACACCACAAGCTATCTGAAGATCTAAAGGACTGTGAAATGCATTGCATGGGTGTCTGTGCAACTACAATTTTCACTCCAACCAGGTCACTTGGCTGAAGTCACATCCACAGGCCTGGTGAGTTACCAAAAAACACACACACGTAAAGCAGAGTAGCAATATTGGGTCCCTATGCTTAATGTCTCTGTCCTATTTCAGTATCTTCCCTCTATACAGGTCAGTAACTGAAGACCACTGGTCTGAATTAGCATTTGTCATCTTTCAACACTATGTAATTTCACAGGAGCATTATCGAAATCCTGCCCAGTACAGCCACACCAGGAATAAAAACAATGACTTAGGCCTATAAAGATAGACTTGTTGAATCCTCCAAATTTGGGCAAAACAGGCATCCTGGTTACAGCCACATTAGGCATTTGGAATTAGAACACCTTACAGAGCAATTATGATGAATTGAGTCTTAAAATAGGACACTGCTAATGAAATGGCATTTTGAAAGCATGTTATGTCAGTCCAAAAAAGGGGAAAGACAGATATGTCTCATGGGGAACGCTGACGTGCCAGAATTTTAAAACTCTATAGAATGCAATGGTGTCTATACAGATGATTAATTCTAAAATAGCAAGAAAAATGATCCTGTGCTATTTTGTTGGTGTATTACACATGAAAAGTGCGACCAAGCACCTGTAGTTACTGTTTTCATTGTCTCAGCCCCTACTGGTGAACAGCAGGTACTGCATCAATCTCCACAGCTGCAGAAAAGAGGACTCCCATTGCAAAGTATTCATCGACACTAGGCAACAGGGTGAACACATGGGCTTCACACACGGCTGTGGTGTGTGCATGTGTTGGGTTTAGACTGAGAGATTATTGTTTGATAGAGGGTTAGGTTTTCCAAGTGTTTTCTGATGCTTTATAGAGTTTAAAAAATTTTTTTCAGGTCAAGTAATGTCGGAGCTACGCACTCGAAAACAGCCATGCCTATTTTCACAAAACTATGTGAAACTATCATTCAGTTAATTTAAATGATCAGCTAAAAACACACAGAGAAATGAACTGCTCTTCTGCCCCATGTAAAAAAAAAAAACTAAAAAAAAAAAAAAAGCATTTCCCCCTTAAATGGATTGCTTGCAGGACAGAAACACCATATCTCCCCACAGGTCAGATAATCCTAAAGTCATTAAACAGAGGCCAGGTCGGACTGGAGTTCTGGCTAATCCAGATCTTCAATTCATATTATTCTGAGGAGTCAGTGAAAGCATAACCAGGCACTAAAACAAGCTATGTAAAGCCTCCCATTGGCATTTGAGAACCAGAGTCCAGGCATGTCTGAGTTACAACCGGGTGGCTGTCTGACAGGAAAACACCAGTGTGTGCAGATAAATAAGCAGGATTTGAAACAGTGACGCTGACTGTGCATCGCTTCAATTTATATTAGTTCAACTGCTGTATCACATGAAGAAAGGCAGCAAGGCAGATGTTAGTCCTCAACCAGACCAAAAGCAAGACCTTTGATGTAAATGAAAACCAACCCTCCTGCTGCAGGAAACACTTCAGATCTGCCACCACCTCCACACAGAAACAAGATGCTTCTGAACCTAACACAGTTTTATAAAGTCAATAGGTATTAGGTAAATTATTGCACAGGTTTTGACCTGCTTCCAGGACCACAAGAGTGTCTGTTGAAACTCAGCTCAGCTTCAGTGGTCACTTTGAGCATCTACTGTTGAAATAGGTTAAATTGACTTTTAAACGTACCAGTGATGCCTTTAATTCACCATAGAGTAATTTATTCTTTTATTGCTCCAAATATTACTCTTGTGTAATTCTGAAAATTATACAAGTGGAAAAGCTTGATCAAATGTAGATTACGCAGTGAAAGTAAGACCTTTGCCTTGGTGGTGTATTTTGGTAACTTCAATAATTAAATTACGCATAAAATAAAAGACAAATCACTCTTCTCTCATCTGACGGAGAGACGACAATTCACCACAACATGTGCTCTCGCCACGGAGTTTTACTTGCAAAGACACTGTCGTCCACTGCTTTAAGGACAAGTGACTCACCTATGTCGGAGTTGCAGTATGCGTCTTGCGGGTGCGCCAGTGCGCACGAGCAGCCCTCAGTCAGCTGGTTAACCTGCAGGCTGCTGAAGACAAACAGCAGGCTGATCAGGTGTTGGTACATTGACTGCATTTCTCCAAACTTTCCCAGTTCTCTCCGCTGCTGTAATAAACTGTATGGAGTCCGCGTGGATCCGCTCCGTTCGCTGCGCACCGGCTGCTGCGGGCTTTATTTACTGTAATGTCCAAGTGGCTGTCGGTTGTCGCTGTAGTTGTTTCTCGCCTCGCTTGAGCGCTTCACCCTGGTCCCGGAGAGGCGCACAGCCGTACATATAGCGTGCCGGAGACACGTTCACGCCCCTCACCGCTTCTGCAGAACGCGGGCGGGGCAGCCAATCAGCGGCCGGTGATGCCATTAGAAATAACAGACACGATGACATACTGGAACTTTACCCCGCTTCGTCTTATTTTCCCAGACTGACATTTTTTTTTATTTTTTTTTATCATAGTTGTCATAGAGTATGTGTTTAGAGGGTTTACAGAAAACTAAATGTGTTAGATTAACATGAGAGTTAATACATTTTCAGACTGTACTATAAGGAACATGAAAACATCAAATATTAAAACAGATAAACACTGGCTAGTATGTATGTGTCTTACAGGTAGATTGATTTTGCTTACATCTCATCCAAAATTATTTTTCTTAGTCATCCTTCCTCCACTCTACGCCCCCTTAATTAGTAACACTTGAAACAAATACAGGATGAAGTCGGATTCTTTCACTCTACCGCAGCATTGAGTGGAAACCAGATAACTGCTTATCTCTGGATAATAAGAAACAAAGGATGTAAAAGAAAGAATCCACCCGTGACTCACTATGGCACTTTATAGGCAGCACTTAGAGCTTCGATCAGTCAGGCTTTACTCTGAAATGTCTTCATTAGAGCTACTTGCAGGGCACGATCTGTCAAATCAGCCACTTCAACTGTTTTCTCCTCCTCCTGACTGTGTGCGTGGACCTGAGTTGAGCTGCTGAGGCTTATCAGCAGAGACTGAGGGAGCTATGTTAAGGATTGACTCTGCTCATAGTTATGTAACAAGCCAGAAATAATCAGGTTGGGAAACTATGACCCTTATGTGCCTTAATTAAGAGTTGTCTCAGTACCTACATAGGCAGATATGGACTTTATTTTACACTTTTCATAGGACAGAAAAGCTGCTACTACTAACTTCCACTTCAGAGGTATGTAGAAAGTTTAATTAGACAGTATGACAACACTTGAAAAAACTCCACTTGATTAATAACAGCCAAGGGTGATTTTACACTTTCCATTCACTCTTCATCTATGACGTTGTCTCACATGATGATTCATCATTTCAACTGTTTTGTGCTTCTATTATTGCCAAGTAATAAGCCTGTTTGTTCAGTGTTGTGTGTAGGTGCTGTACATAAACACATTTCTGCTCCCTGTTCACCAGGAAAAAAAAACAATGAAACATTCACCATCTGTGGAAATTCAACATCACCGTCATATTTATCAGAGGTCCAGTCACATCAGAGACGAAGGTTGGATGGCTGTAATGGTACAGATACACAAACAGCGGAAGCCTGGCAGTCTGCAGCTGAGCTGTCGTTAACCATTGATGGTTCCTGGTGGGATATTTTTTCAGCCTCCAACCTCATGTCTGAACCAACAGATTTGTGACATTCCTTAGTGAGTATACGCAGCAGGTGGATTTACATATTTATGCCCAAATGAGGTGAGAAAAACAGAAAACTCACAGGAAGTCTGAGCAAGTGAAAGGAGTGATTCTTTTAGTCCGTATTACATATTACTTCACTCATGCATAAAGAGGTGAAACAGTCCTACATTCCTAACATACTATATATCCACAGTGATAGCAGCTCAAATCAGAACCAAGGTACGGACATGACTCCGTATGGGAATGTCTCTTTTTTCCATGTTGCCTTAAACTCCCTAGATGTTTTTGCTGTCCATATGTTGCATCTCACTGATGTTTGACATGAGAGTCTTTTATCTGTAATGAATTGAAATTACTAACTGCAGTTGGTTACTAGCTAATTATTTATCCTATTCTGTTACTGTTTAGTCAGGTTAAGTGGTTCTTAAGTATGAGTCATGGATTCCTATTCCTACCTAAAGGCCAGGACAGACGTGCTGCAACAGTTACTTTATTTGATTCACCAAGTTTGTGGTTTAAAGGACCTATACGTTGTATTCCTATTTTAAAATATTCAGATGTGAGTTAAAAGTACAGTAAGTTTATTGAGAATATAGAGTCTTAAAGATATGTGAAATATATTGGATTGTAGAGCTATGTAATTTATTTAAACTAATGAGCAAATGGATTTATGTGGCCACTAGAGGGAGTAGTGAGTCACTCTGCCGGTCTCTTCTGAGGAAAACTAACACCAATGGGCTTTGATGAAAGCATCACAAAGTGACAAGATGGGATGAGAACCACTAAGAACCAACATTTAGTGTCAAAGAAAGAGACAAAGTGATAAAAGGAAGAAGCACTGTTGTTGTTGTTTTTTTTCACCAGTGGACATAGTTCTAAATGTAAAGAATTAAGTTTGCAGCATTTCCACTAAATGGGTGAGTTTGATTATGTGGCCTATGAAGCTATAAAGTACTAAACTGTGACAGATCTGACCTTGTTTGGATGATTCCAAACAGATATTTAGTTCAGAACAAACTGGACAGAAAACAGAGGTGATTAGCGGTTTTACTGTGGCTGTTTTCTGTCTATAAACAGAGCTAAGCTAACAGAGCTATAATGTAAACTATCAGCTGATGGAGCACATGGAGGTTTTAAGACACAATGTTATTTTGGGAAGAAGCACTGTTGTGTAATAACATAATAATAATAATAGATAACTTGCTATGAGTTTTTTTTTATTTGAAGAGGAAAAAATTATGCTTCCATAATACAGATGTGTGTAAACAATGAGCTTTATACTTTATTCAGTGAGTGATAAAGCCTGTGGTTTTGGTAATTCTAAGTGTGTTCTGGTACATGATTTCCACCTGCTGTTGAGAGTTTGGAGTATTAACACTACATAGAACCCTTTTAATAATGTTGTGGAATGTGAAAAAGAGTGAACTGCCGGCTTTGGAGGAGCTCTGTACTTTCCGAGTACTTCTCTAAATATACTACTGTTTTACTGTCAAACTAGCAGAAACAGGGGGTGAATATTGAAATCATTCAAAAACAATGTAGATACGCTGGCTTAGTTTGTGGTTGTTATGGTCAACTCAGAACACTTTATGCCAGGAAGATGTCCAGGTTGACTCAAATCAAACAATTACAACTAGACTTCACAGTGAAAGCTGCTTGGCACACAGATCCTAGTGGAACAAAGAAGCTAGTGGTTGCACGTTCCACTGTCTGATCTCTGAAGGAAAAAACTGCCAGCTGTGGCTGTAGAGAGATGTAATCTGGAGAAACATCTTAAACGGTGGGTGTTATTTCCAGAATAGGAGCCACCTGGTTACAGCAGATACTGTTTGGTGCTTTTAAAGTCCTTTTTAGACTTACATGTGATAAAGAGTATTTAATTTCCTCATGAACTTTTACTTTCACCACCTTTGTCCTGTTTTTTGTCTTTCTAATCAGGACAGAAATCATCACGTTAACCTTGTCTCTGGTTTCTGTCAGTGGGTTGTTCTGAAAATGTAGGAAATTGGAGCTTAAGGGGGTAGGTTGAGGAACGGTGTATCCAAAATGAAGTCAAAATGCACTCCACTATCACAAACTATTTCTTGGAATAAGTCAATATAAACCATGATTAATTATGTGGAGGAGAATCTTCCAGTGAGTTTCCCTTTAAGGATGAACCGGTGAATAGGGAGTGCTGTTCACCATATGTGTGTGGGATCCATGTGTCTTTTTGGCTTACAGATGTCCTGGATAGATGGTTTCTACAACAGCAGACAACTCATAGTTGAAATCTACTTCTTATAGTTCCAGCTCAGAAAGAAAGTTTTTACATTATAATATCCTTATTATTCCAAAAAATGAGGGCCACGTCCTTACAAAACTACATGCTCCACTTTACTGTCAAAAATGGGGCAACATAAAACGGAAGAGCCTCTCCAGAATATTCTTGTTATGTGTGTCTCTCACAGCTTGTCACTATGACTTGATCCATGAAATTAAAAAAAAAAAAAAGTCAGGACCCTCTGGAGATGATGCTGCCTAACTAGGCCAGCATACTGTAAGTATAATGCAGAGCAAAGAGCGTTTCAGTTGAAGTCCAATTATAGAAAAAAGGCCTGTTTGGAGAGTGACGGGCCGGCGGGGGAGCGGACGACAGCATTGTGTACTGGAGGTCTTTATGGTTCGGAGTGGACAAAAGAGAACGGAGCAGTGACTCAGAGGAAATACCTTTCATCCGACTGACAAGCCACTAAAGAGACACAGGAAGAGTCAAAGTTAAAAAGATTGCACCGCCGGGAGCCACGGTTACCAAGAGAGATGTCCAGCCCTGACTCACTCCGCCCTGTTGCACAGCCCACGTGTCATTGTAGATATCTGGGACAGGGAGGATGACCAAGAGCTCTGAGGAGGAAGGGTAGAGAAAGAAATGTCACTTGAGGAAAACAGTCATTGGATGGTTGGTAGTTGACAGTAGTCTTCAACTCTTTTCTTAGGTTTGGGGATGAATATTCCTCTGTCTTCTTGGGTGGTTGTGCTGACAGAGAGAAAAGAAACTGAATTTAAGAGTTAACCAGTCATCTGGATCACGCATGTTCCACGTAACTTCCCATTTGATGTTTTTCCTATTTAAGAGTCAATTTTCCAATTTTTCATTAAGAATTTTGCAGAACTGTCACTATCCAGTACCAAAGCAAAAACATGTCTCCTCCTTATGTAGGTAAAACTTTGGATGTCAGGAAGTGTGTGACGTTCATGCACACTTGAGTTAGTGTTTTTCCACAAACCCATAGTACCTTTGTACAGCACTAGTATTTCCCTAATCAACAGGCACTTTAGTTGTGGAACCTGAACTATAAAATGAACACAGATGTCATCTATATTTGCACCAGTCACTTCACCACCACATTTAGAGCTGCAGTAGTAGGGGCATTTTCATAAACATGTCTAATGTGCATTTTAAAATTTTGCACAGGAATTTTGGCTTTTTTTTCAGATAAATATACATACAGAAAATAGAAACACTTTTTTTAATAAATTCTGACAAAATAAACATTTAACTCATGTGATCAATAAGCTGAATGATCAGCTGTGTACTGCATCTTACCACATATTCTAATGTAATTCCAATAAAGTGTTTCGTACAACAGGTCGTGGGGACTGATAATAAGAGACTGAATTCTTCGTCAGTCTCATCGATGAAAAACATCACAGACACTTTTGATCGAATCCAACAACAGGATGCTGCTCTTCTTCTGTTTTGTTTAACCTGTGTAACCAGCCGAGATTATTCACTTCAAAACAGTTTATGGAAATACACATAGTTGTCATTTTCCATTTTTGCTTGTTTTCAAAAGTTTGCTTCAAATTCACTTGACATTTTGTGGAAATAGTTATTGTTAACTTTTTTGCAAAACGTTGCAGATCTTTGCACCTACTTTCATCTTTTTTGGCAGCAAATCCTTCACTACTCCTAGTGTTATTTTTGGTGCAGGTTGCTGCTTTGTATAGTAGCTGCATGGTTGTCTCTACTGGACAAACCTGCAGTGCCTGACTGAGGAACAATCTCCATACCAGTAATATATTTTTAAAATTGACAATGACCACAAACAGCATGTGAAGCTAAACATATCAGTCGATCAGCAGAAGGGACTGTGTGCCCCTTAAACTCAGTGATCTTGTTTGAAGTGGATCAATCCGACACATACTCAGACACAAATACTCCCTGACTGGATTTGTTTTGTAGCTTTGAGACATTAGTTACAATTGTTGCTTTCATCTCATTAATATTACCTCAAACGTTGAAAAGGAGATGAAAGCCCTTGACCTCAGAACTGTCAGTGCAGTCAAATGTTGGTTGTCTTTATGGCATTTTTCATTCTATTCCTCAAGGTAAAGGGGTATGAAGGTGTGTTGGTGCTTTGATTCTGCTTGCACATTTGTCAGTACACTTCAGTAAACATTTCAATAGACGCTCACTGGTTTCCAACTTAAGCATGTCTGTCAACTGATGTGAAGTTAAGACATCACAGGAAGAAATACAAACATGGCCCTGACCTGTGATCCAGCACACAATGGGACTCCCCCTGCAATAAAATATGATGAACAGTCAGTACGTTCCTAGTGCAGTGGGCCAAATGTGACCACAGCGCTGGCTGCTCAGACGCAGGGTCCCCTGCTGTACTCTACTGTACATATTTGGTGTGTGTGCGGTCAGGAAACCCCACAAAATGACTATGTTGTGTTACAGCATGAGACAATGAGACACCAGGCCTGACCATAAACATGGGCATATGACAGCATGGAAATAGCTTTAAGGAATTCCTTCAGGCTGAGGGAATGCCTAAAAGGGGGCTGATGCTGAGCACGGTAAAAAAAAATAGCTGCTAGGTTTAGTGTTACACCACTTTTCTCTTGTATGGATGCTGCTAAAGTAGGCCACGACAGCAAAAAAAAAAACAGTGAAAAATTTTGTCAGAACTAAGAAAATTAGAATTACAATAAGTTTTGTCTTATAAATACAAAGAAATGTGAAAAACTTAGACCATTTCCAAGTATCCAGTGTGAGCCTTTTTCTCTTAATAGTATAATTATACAGGTAGAAATTTCTTATCTTTACCCATCATTGAAGTTTTCCATCCAACTTAGTTTTACCCATATTAATAGCTGCATTATACTCTATGCTCCATATATTTATATAAAGAGTGGGTTAGATTTTTATATGTGTATGGAGCAGTTAATGGTGACAAACCAAAAGCAGATTTTTACAAATTCCTCAGCTCAGCTCAGTAATTTTGCATTTTTTGGACAATCTCTGCTTTCATTGACATAATTTAATTGACCAGAGCTTTGATACATTATTTGTACACCCACCTCCCAACAGCTGACTAAACTTAGAGACGAAGTAGGGAATTGGCCAAAGGAAAAAAAAAAAGAATTACTCAGTATGTCAGAGGGTCTTAGCACATGATATATGACATTTTATAATCTATTTTAGTTACTTTAGTAGGTCGTCGAAAGGTTACTTTTATAAATGAATAATTAACCCCTAAAGACCCAGTGCTACTTTTATGTCACTTCCCAAATAAGTGTTTCTTTCTGTTTAACCTTTCTTAAGTGATTTTTCACCATTTATTATAATATTATAATATTATTATCATTATTTTACATTTTTTTCAGTCAAAATTATGCATTTTGCTATATTTAATTTACTGATGATGTAGATGTTCATAAAAGCTCAGATTAAAGTTGATTGTTATTATATTAGAAATGGAGAAAACTGAAGAAAAACTGACTCTTTCAACAAAATATATCATTAACTGAACATAAATCCAGTGTGTCCATCCACTGTCATTGATCCAACTCCATGACTGGTGAGTCAATGTTGTAGAAGATGACGGTGTTTTCACGGTAACTACGGAGCCTCTGAACGTCCAAATGGGTCATATCTGATGACAATGAAAAGATGACAAACTGCATTTTACACCAATTATTTATATGTATTAATAGAATTAGTGGATCAACAGGTAATAAATATTTTTGATCAGTAGATGGTTTTGATCACCAGTGGCTGTTTGGGTCTTTACGGGTTAAACTATAAAAGGTGATCACGTCTTCTAATAATGTGAATCGCACTGTTTTCTTTTTCACATGACTACACTTGGACTAACCAAATTGCTTAGAGAAAGAGTACTAACTAAAAAGTGTGTCTGCCCATGTTGCATCTATATCAACTCTTTTCATCTCTAATTACTGCAATATGTCCATTTCATTTGCCTCAAGTAGAGTTCATCTGGAAAACACAGTCAACCATATTTGTGTTTCCTCCTCTTATAAACTTGTTAAAAGCCAGTGTGTCCCAGAAATGTGAGCAGCAGACGGAAGATATATGTAGAAGGAGTAACCAAAAAAAAAGTTAATCAGGAGAGCTGGTTTAGTGAGAGCCAGTGAGTCATCAGCAGGTCAGAGGTCAAGGCTGCCGACAGGGTCCACAGGATGCAAACGTCACTCACTGAGAGGGTGGAGGGACTCACACAGGGTTAAATTTAGAACAAACATCTTAGTGTTGGGACACCCCTGTCGTTTTTTTTTTTCCTCTTGTTTAAGCATATGTAGAGTTTTATTGCAACACCAAAGGCCTCTGTTATCAACTCATGATGTTTCACAGGAAACTGGGAAAGGAATGACTTGTGTTTTTGCAATGAGTCATCCAACCTCTGCTTAAAGATGGAACGTTATTTTAAGAATAGTATAGTGGACTACAGACATAGGCTCTGCTCTGCCTGGACCAATAACCAAAAGGACGTCCTTTCTCTGGAGCCTGATCCTCAAACAGGAGTCTTTGTCCATATTAGAACTCCCTAAACCAGCAGAACCAGAGCTGAAGGGTGAATATTGACTCCACAGTAAATGGGACGTGGAAAATACCATGGACACTGTGACTAAATTAAAACAGTTTTAGCACATAACACTTATTAATTTGCATATCAGTGTATTTTTATTGGTTGTTTTTGCCATCCGTACTTTCATATTGAACACTAATATTTTGCAGTGAAAAGACATTTTTTCACATTTACATTGTAAATAAAAGCACCAACCAATGTTGTGTTGAAGGGACATCATGTCACAGCCCAACTTTCTAATCATTCTGTATTGTATGACAAAGCACACAAATTATACATATAATGACCTGAAAGACAATGTATCGAATACCATCAGTGAACAACTACGCTATTAGGATAATGAGTAGCTTATGTAATATGTGCAGAAATGCTAAATTTCTAAATAATATAAAGACAAGTAACAAATGCTGATATTTTTGTGTCTTAATAGGAAACCAATTACAGTACACTGTAAATTACCATACTGCTGGATTCAGATCAGCGGTGTCAAACTCGTTTTATTTTAGAGGCCACTCAGATTTGATCTCAGATGGGCAGTAAAATAATAGTATAATAACCTATAAATACTGCCCTTGACTGTTAATATCTTCAGCGTAAAGTGTCGTAAATTCATCCCCCAGGTCAGATTGGACCCTTTGGTGAGCCGATTCAGCCCACAGGCTGTGTGTTTGACACCTCTGGATCAGGGTTTCCACTTGTGTGGCTTGTTTTAAAAATGAAAGAGATGATAAGTTTTGTGTGGATGCAAGTTATAATCAGTTCAACTAATCATCTGCGTCAGACTGAATTACAATTATTTTAGCTGCCAAGACTGGATTTTTTTTTTTTTTTCATAAGAAAAAACAAAATTCAGGTGGAAATACAGTAGTTGGTCATCTTTCTTATCCATGTAATATTTAGTAGTGACCCCTTTATTGAAGTAAAGATAAGGTGTTGACCCTCTGGTTAGGAACAACTCTTAGGTAAGTGAAACAGTCTCTACTATATAATATTATGGTCTGCATTTGCTCAGTTTTTACCTGAAGAAGAAAAAATGCACCAGTTCTAGTGCAGACATCCCATACACTTCAGCCATATTCATTTTAACATTAGAAGATGACTTTTCCCTATAAGAACATCCTCTTTATTGGACAGCTCAGGCTTTCTGTGGTAGCGGTGAACCGTTGTCTTGCTGAGACCAAAGGGTGTGGGCTTTGTTGACCATAGCTGACCATGACTCGCTGAACAAACCGCAGTAGGAGGTAAGTCATACCACATTTGTTTTTATGGCTGGAATCCCCCATTAAGCAGACATGAGACTCTACACAAACATTTATGCACAGTGTGGAAATTCAGCCACATTATGCAACTATTTTTCTAGCTGTTAAGAAATTCATAGTTGTGTTTGGATAGTCAACAGTAAAAGGGTTTTTGCTAAAGGATCATTTCCCTTTATCTGATCAACCGTCTTGTCACTAACATCCAACCCTGTGATGAACATAGAGTGAACTCACTTATAACTTTGCATTTTAGTCAAAATAACATGTTTTCTTCCAAAATTGTATGAAACCTATTTGTATTAAGGATAAGCCATTCACTTTATGGTACATTGATGTTTTTATATCAGTACAGATTTTTCTTCAGGGACCTCATGTACTCATGTAGACTGTGCAGTTTCATACTGAAAGATGGCATAAGGCTGAAACCTGGGCAAGTACTGTATGTACACCCAGAAAGTTTCAGATGTATAAATCTGTGCATACTCTTTTTCTGATGTGTGTTAACATCTTCATGTAACATGAACAGAAGAAATTTTTTAGTTTACTTTGGATTTAGCTCGTGGCAATCACTTTTAAGGCATATTATGTGGGGGGAATTATGTTAAATGTGGTTTTGTTTCACCATTTGGGTGTAAATGTAAATTATAAATGCTTAGACTTGTAAAGAAATGTTTTCAAATCTCACTTCAGAAAATTTGGTGGAAAAATATTTTGGTGTAGGTGAGTTTCAGTACTTTGCAGTTTGCCACTGTCAACTTACAGAGTTTGCTTGGCGGTCTGCACATTGTCACAGCAAGTCAAGCATTTATGTGTTGGTGCACACATTTTTGCACTATCTTGCTTTTTGTTCATTGTGATGTTTGCGTGGCTCATAGCATAAGTAACATATTGATGCATATGTATGTTTTGTACATGAGGCCCTGGTCCCCCACTCCTAAAGCTTTTTTTACATTTTTTTTTTCATCTTTATCTCATTTGGATGTCTGATCTTCATGGTGCAGCAGAGTGCACCGTTTGTGCAAAGTTTTACACTGTTAGGCTGTTTTCACATTCTGTTATGGGTGACATCATAACTACTTGTTCAGCATTGAACTTGTAGAAATTAGAAGCCTTCAGTTCACACACATACACACATACAGAACGTTATCTGCATTCAGCCAATCAGAGTTTGGTTAGATCAGGAAAATGTTCAGATACTGAATAAGTGGATTTCTCATTTATTAAGTCTATCTATGCATGCACCTTTAGTTCAGAGAATAAAATGGTGTTATTATGAGTTTAATTTTCAAAGTGCTGTGTTTTCAATGTCACTGCTAAGGCCTTTCAGGGACTGCAGTACAAAGGAATAGGTTGGTTATAGCTGCATCAAAACAGATAAATGATAAAACCATTTTAGATGCTACTGAAAATGTTCAGTCTTTTCTCCAATTAGTAATAGTTTTAGCCTGGGGGATGCTTGTAAATAATGTATTTGAATTTGTTTTTGTAGCAGTTTGGCCTAGAATTGAATCACATAAAAACACGTTCTTTTGGTTAGGGTTTTCCATACATTTTGGAAAGTATCTATCACATACTAATATTACCAGGTCATCTTCCACAGTGTGGTATGCCTAAGTGGCTTTTTGTTAACAACAACATTGTCTGTTCCCAGCTCGTACAACATTCAGTAGTGCTTTCAAAGTCAGGATTAAGTCAATATGTTACTGTTTGTGAGTTATACAGTACACAGTGACCAGTGGCTATAGAAACCTGGATGGAAACACTTAGTAATCATTAGGAGTCATCACACCACGCTTGAGTGTAAACCAGCGTGAACAGGTCATGGGCATGAGGTCAGCTGGATACACACCGACGGCAGCAGTAAGGCACTCCGGAGCTCATCACAGCACTATATCAATGTTAAATAGACGTTCCAGACATCAGAGATCGAACACGTTACAACTCTGTCCACCTGGCACGTCACCAGGAGAGGTTCTTGTCTGTTTCTGTGGCACTAGCTGAGACTCTGAGAACCACCCAGTCAATGCACAGTCTTTGTGTCAGCAGTCATACGTGATAGCGGTCATGAATGATGCTTTACACGTGCTGAAACTGTCTTGATTAGTGTTTATGCATCAATTAGGTGACAATCATTTACACAAAGCTCTATTTTTTGGTCCATGTTGTGTGCGAGTCATGAGTTTCATATTGATTGTACATTTTTAATGCCCTGTAGTGACGTATGTTTAATAGTGTTAAAGCTGTAAAGTGTTGATTTGAGTATCGTCAGTAGTTAACACTTGTCCATCCCAGTGAACGTTTTAATGCAGTTCCAGAGGCAGGTAACATATTTCTAATCTCCTCTGCTGTAAATACACCCAGGTCTTATTTCTTCATGTTAACTTGTATTTCTGAGTACCGCCCGCCTCTGTTGCTTGCACAGCCGGGATAAATACAGACTAGGTTTTCCACATCCAGCTGTTCCAAAACATCTTCCTCCTTGATGTTTCTCCTCTCTCCTCCCAGTGTACTGTGTCTTAATTGAAACCAGTGGCAGTGCTGACATTTGGGCTGAGCCCTGGTATGTACTCGACAGAAGCCCGCCTTTCCTTCCTCTGCTGTCAAAAAGCTGCTGACTCTTCTCCCTTCATGTATCCACTCATTTACCACAGCTTATCAGAGACACAAAGCAGGAAGCATGTCTTAATATGTCCAAAATGGATTTCTGTGATGTAACTTTTTCAGAAGTCTGTATTTGTCATTGTGCCTTTGAATTTACAAAACCAGAGTGAACCTTCTGGGTTTGCACCTATTGCACTTTCTGCTGTAATTTGCACCATATTTTTATGAAGTTCACACACTTTGCATCATCATTTCACATGTCACTACAGCTGTGGTATTGGTGCCCAGAGTATATAAGCCTTAAGAAAATGCTCTAGCTACTGGTAAAGTAAAAAAAAAAAAATTAATTAGTCCGTTTTACAGCATGACCATCTGAATTCCTACTCCGCCTCATGAAAATAATTGGGCCCTGAGTTTACTTCTGTAATCTGTAATATTCTGAACAGTGTGACATAAAATAACTGATTGATGTTCAGTGCAATAGGTAGAGTGAAAGAAACACTATCTGCTCCCTTAAAATCTGCATTACATCCTTAATGTTGTAGTGAAGCTGCATGTTTAACCCATAAAGACCCAGTGTGACTTTTGTGGCAATTCCCAAATGAATTTTCCTCTCTATTTAACCTTTCCTGAATGATTTGTCACCATTTATTGTAATATTATCCTATGAATTTTGCTTTTTTTTTCCAGTGAACATCCTATTTTTTCCTATGTTTAATCGACTGATTATGTAGATGTTCATAAAAGCTCAGAGTAAAGTCAAAGGTTATTATATCAAAACAGAAAAAACTGAAGAAAAGGTGACTTTTTCAGTCAAATCTATCATTATCTGAACATAAACCTAGTGTGTCCATCCACTGTCATTGATCCAAGTCCATGGGTTTTACTGGTGAATCAATGTTGTAGAAGATGACGGTGTTTCCACGGTAACTACAGAGCCTCTGAACATCCAAATGGGTCATATCTGATGACCATGAAAGATGAATAACTGTATTTTACACCAATTATTGACATGTATTGATAGAATTAGTGGATGAACAGTTTGTATCAGTAGATGCTTTGGTTGACGGTGGATGTTTGGGTCTTTATGGGTTAAAGCATCCAGCTCCTTTCATTACTCCTCAGTACAGGTGATAGGCAGGGGTGGAGCGCTTATGTTTTCAGGTATATGTACATGTATCTTAGTCATGTGGTCATGATATCTCAGGAACAGCCTGATGGAATTTCTTCAGATGTGGTACAAATGATCATGTGCACTGCAAGTATGAACTCATTAGATTTTTGTTGTCAGAGATCAAAGGTTAACATTTATGTGACCTCCAAAATCACATTTTATATTGTATTGATGACAAAATTTTACATGTTATAGGATAAAGTGATGATGAGATGATATTATACTGTATATTCCAAGGCTCAATGGTCATTTTTTTTGTTCCATTATTGAGCATCATACCTGTCTGTAAGTGAAGACAGCATGTTCACTGTAGATTATTCAATGGAATCATACATGTCAGTGTTTTCAGTTGATGTGTACTTTACAAGCACTCGGCAGTAAATCTATTTGAATGATTTTGTGGGCAGAGGGTATTGAGGTGAAACATTACAGGAAGAAATTATTCACAGAGTGTGCATTTGATGTACATGTAGATGAATTCACATGGGTACAGAAAAGTGATTGCAGCTGAGGGCAACAACTCCCTACAATATGAAACCTTAACCTCTATGTGTGAGTATATTTGTAAAAAAATGGACCAAATTAGAAATTCCCTGCCTGGAGCTCTCTGTTATTAAAAATACATTTCACCTTAATGTGTCACGTTGCTCACAGGTGCATGTTTTCACCAGTCTCAGTAAGCTGAGAGGACTGACTGAATGATTCCATTCAGTCCATGGATCATAGGATGGGGAACCTGAAGGTCCATATAGCCACCTCATTTCTGCTCAGCCTTTTCCAAGACCTAATACCGCTGGAGCCTCTGGAAAATGGGAATAAAACATCACTTTTCCTTTTAGACTTGGAGGAATGTGGCACAGTGTTGATTGTTTTTGCAGGACTGGCTCACCCAAGTGCTGTCTGTCCTGCTACCGGCAGGCCTCGTTCTTCTGAAGGAGGAATGTAGGTTAGTGAATTGATTAGAGCTAATAAGCCTTGTCCAGGTCCCTATTACAGTAGAACCACAGAGGAACTGGACTGAAATATCTTAGCACAGTCTGGACATGTACTTAACATTTTCTTTCAAAGATCTGTGTTTATTTAAAGTGAACGGACAGGACTGAAGCTGTGGCTGTGTTATGTTATTACACCTTATTGGTTAACCATCTGTGATAATACCCACATGTGGGATCACACAGATATACTAGTTGATGTGTAAGTGAGAATAATCTTCAGACAGTATGACAAATTCAATGAAATAAAAAAAAAGATAAACTGAAAGATAAACTCACAGTTCTCATTATTCATTAGTTGAATTAAAAGCTCTAGGATTAAAGAAATAGTCACTTGAACTTCCACAAAACGATTTCAGGATGATGACACAGTACTAATTCCATTTAGTTTTCTATTTACCGTCACCATTCCACTATGGGAAAAATGATTTGTCTGGATTTGGGCTTCCAGAATGATGGGTTGTGTATATACTCTCTGGATGTCTTATCATTGCTTAGTCGGGTCAGGAATAAGGGGATGATCCTAACTTGGTGGTTTTACCTCCATGTTTCCCAGGCAGCAGCCTCTCCCCAGGTCCTGGCTATGAACTACAGCTACATTCCACAGGACTTCTGCTCATACCACCAGCCTGTCAGTCTGTGATTCAGTGAATAAGTTGTTGAAGATGAAGACAATAACTTAAGATAAATTGCAGGTCTGGCAGAGAAGGTTACAAACTAAGGCTACGTTCAGACAGCAGGTCTTAATGCACAATTCGGATTTTTGGGTGAAATCCTTTTTTTTTTGCGTACTCGTTCATATTCCACATTAAATGCGACTTCTGTCAGTTTTGAGTATGAACTGAGTGTGACCCTGAAGTGACCCGCATGCACAAAAGAGGTCCTGACGTGATACATGACCACACAGGGACACACTGGGTTTACGAAAATGTTTTTTCCACTCCTCCTCCTCCTGGGACGTAGAACTGTGAAGTTTCTTGCATTTCAATGAAGTAAAAGTCAGATAAATGCGACATGGCCAGTCAGACTGAAGTCACATTGCACAATATCGGATATGTCTCAGATTTAGGACCACATATGAAAGTGGCTTGGGTCAGATTTTAAAAAAATAAGATTTGTGCTGTTCAAACTGTCATTAACAGATTGGATACAGGTCACATATGGGCAAAAACAGCAGATTTGGGGCCACCTTTGCCTGCAGTCTAAATGGAGCCTAATTTCAGTGGCTTTTCCCAACAGCATCCACCAGTAACCAGGGAAGAGAAGAGTCACAACAAAAGGTTGTACAGACATCTACAGGTGGTACAGTCACTACTGTAGGAAAGACATCAGAAGGGGTTTTTATATATTGTCTCCTGTTGTTTGGGGGGGTTTTTTTGTTTTGTTTTGGGTTTTTTTTGAAAATGCATAATGCAGTATACTGTGATCTCTATAAAATCACCTAGTACCTAGTCACCTGGCTTCACCACCAGAACACACAACCAAGCATCTCCATCGCCTCTCCTTCAACAACTTACTGTCAAAAAGCATGTGGCTTGGAAACTTCTATCCACAGGAAGATCCTCTGTTTTCCAGACAGCTGTCTCCCTTATGGAAATGCACCAGGATGGACTCTAATGGAAGCCAGATGAGCTCAAATTCCACAACAATAATAACCATTGCCTCATTAGATTAAGGTTTTACTGTATACGGTGGTCTCACACATAATGGGCATCTGGGTAAGTTAGAGATGTGGGTGGAGACTAGCACAGGGGGTTACCGTGACACATTGTAAATGTGTATTATGAAGGCGTATCCAGGAACTACTGTATGTGTCATGCTTATGTCACTGGCTTCAGGGATTATCTGTAAAATTCACTTTGAAGGTTTAACTGCCTCCTCATGTCTTCACTCAAAACTCATCTTATTTTTTTTAAAGCAGTGTGTAATCATTCTATTCTAAGCTTTAGCGTTGATAGACCTCCATGGATACTAGCACTGATGTAAAACACAAGCAAAATATCTGAGAAAATGTCTGTCTTTGTTATGTGTGTTATGGCACTTTATATACAGTTGTCCCTCACTATAACACGGTTCACCTTTCGCGGCCTCGCTGTTTCGCAGATTTTTTTTTGTGCAATTTTGCATGCTTTTTTTTTTACAGCGTATGAACGCGCATTGTGTTCTGCGTCCTGATTGGCT